>JAAAYG020087977.1:11498-35580 GCA_009936455.2 Tomocerus minor | reverse complement strand
ACGCATCCATATATTTCCATCACTTGCGGATACAAAACATGTTTTGCATTGGCTAAATCGTTGGGAGATTTCTCCGATAATTTAGAGTCTCTCTGATAAGTGAGGTCCAATATCTCCACCCTGATTTTAGCTGTCACAGAAAAATAGGCTGTTACTTTGACTAAAAATAATTTTTTGGACCAACTCAATTACTACCATGAATGGTTACGCTACAATCGAGCGTATCGCATGCAGGGATAGTGCATGTAGTTAATCCTTTAATTTTACGTAATACAATATTTTATTGCTATAAAAATGAGTTTCTGTTTGAAAAATTTGTTCTTTACAAAGAACAATTTTTTCATTAGCTTTACCGAATAAAAGTAAGACATAATATATAACAAACTGCATTTATCTATAGCATATATACAGGATAAATGTGGGATGATTGTCATAATAGGGCAGGCACATATTGGTAATTGTAGTACTTATCATTCGATTTTTTATATTTAACCATGATAATTTTAACTCAACGGTTACAATCCAAAATTTCAAACTAACCTGCTGATGGTGTACGATCACACTGAAGTTTCATATACACTTGCAGCAAGTTCGACAAGATATCTATTTTACGAGAAATCAACTTGGGATCTATGCTCCAGTTCAACATTTCATAACTCAAGCCTATATTGGAACACATAATGGCCAATGAACCACAGATAAATAAATGAAACTTTAAAAAACAAATATCGAATGAAAGATACATAAACAGTTACATAAACTTACCCATTAAGCTGGCAAATTTTTTATGTAAAAGAAGGGGCAACCAATGTCCTGGGTGAAAAGCGCTGTATCGCTGATGATTAATTGCTTCAACTTGTTCTTTAATGAACTTTACACTAACTTGATCCTCAGGAGACCACGCAGTCATGCCGGCGGTTATGATGTCCATTTTACCAATCAGTTCACAATGATCAACTACAGTACTACAGTTAATGCATTTCCAAATCCACTCGCTATAATATGCAGCTTCCTTTATGTTCTTTTCGGTGTCCATTACAACAAATCCTCTAGTACTTCCACAGCAGCGACTATTTTCACACAATACTGAACCAAGATAGGTTTGGAATTCAGTTGGATCTGCAGAAAAGTACAAAGCCTAATTTACTTTTTAATTAGCAACACGTCTCCAGTTTCTGCTTTCCTCCAACTGCGTTTTTAAATATCAGGAACAAAAGCAAAGGTTCGAAAATCTATAGGAGAGCAGACTGAACTGGATATTGTAAAATAAATACCAAATTACGGTTTCATTTCCTTTTCCTACAACTAGAATATTGAAATTACCCAAGCATCGTTGACAATAACATTCAGTCAAACGTTGGACTTGCAAAGCAACGTGTCGATCATAGGTTGGTCGCAAGAGATTTACGAAACAGTAGACTAACTCTTCCCCTTCGTTAATATGCCTTAAAGCCTTGACTTTTATTAAGCCATCGTCATCTGTAGTTATATCCACATTGGGAACACAACTATTCATTTAAAAGACATTTTATTATTTTGTTAAGTATAAAAGGTGGAATATTTTTTTATTTGGAATATTTTGCATTTCATTACGACCTGTGACGAATGAAACTTCCGAGCCAGTACAAGTGTCTGCAACTATTTAAAAAATACAAATGATTGATAACAAATGGTGATCACCACTAATCAAATCAATTAATCATAGATTTTGAATAGCGTAATATCTTATTTATGTGCTGAACAAAAGATTCGTTGGGAATTTGACTTAATTTAAGGAATATCAATGGAAAGAACTTCAAGATGATAATATCCGTTTTTTAAAGACCGTCCCAATTCGGAAAGTTATACTAGCGCTTTTTCAAAATCTAAATTTTTTCATTGCATGTAATTTTCAGTAGCTATACAAGATAGCTCTGATTGATTCGATAGCATTAATTTTCAATTAATCAACAATAACAATCGACTCACTAGAATGACTCCGCACTATGAGGGACTCCGAAAATCTTAATGATATTTAAGGCAGTGAAACAATAGTTCGTCAACTCTGGAACAGTGCAGTTGTATTTCATTCCGCCGCAGAGAAGCCATTCCGTAGGAAGATGTTCAAACAAGGAAGTATATATTTTCATAGTATCTTCTCTATACTTTGCAAATGGGCCAGTTCGATAGCGATCTTCAATGAAAAACAAAGATCCTACTAGTGAAGTAAGGGAGCTCAAAGCATTCAGGTGCAACTGGAACTTTAACACTCGGATAACGGCAACGAAATCGTAGAAAATTTGGCCCTCTGAAGAATCCAACAAGGTAGCAATTGATTGATTCTTCCGCAAATCTGCCAATATCTGACATTCTGATACGTGAGCTGATAATGATTTGCACAATGGACTGCAAATGGGACTGCTACAAACTGGACAGGTTTCCAATTCTTCGCTATTTAGGGAAGAGCAACAACCTACACATACTTTTCTATTTGTTGGCCGTCGGCTAAGGACATAATAGCTTTCTAATTCGTCGTAGCCATTTCCTCCAAAATGAGCTTCCGGATCGGGAAACGTCAGAGCAGCCGCTTCAGTCACAACAATTTCTCCTTGCTCTATTTTCTTTACGGCCTGCAGTGATAAGTTGTGTGAACCCCCTTGGAAATATTTGTAACCAACTTTCAACTCCTTTGAAGAATGCATGATCATTCCAATGATTGTATCGTCGTGTATTATAACAATTGCTGAAAAACAATATATATAATACATATATAAAAGATTATAGTCCCAAGTCCCAACTCCCAACCCTATAGAATTAAAAATCCCTTGCGATTTTTTTTCCACATCTTCAGAATAAGCAAATATGCCCTCATCCCCTTGGAGCATTTTGTCTGGCCAGTTGGTGCCGATGCAACTTTCTTTGCTAGATGATTGCTTTTTTACTGCATGTGGTAATATAATGGTACCAAAATTTCAAATTGTGGCTGCATTATATGCATCTATCTAGCATTGGGCTAAGACTGATGGCTACTAAGTTTAATCAGCTCAAAGCTATTATTTTAACTTTTTAAATAATGATAACTATGTAACACATGGCATAATTTTACCTTAACTCAGGTCAAAGGTCGAATAATTAATCAACAGTAAAGTTCTTCAAACACTCCAACCACCAGTTTCAGTAACTACTGACTAATGATTTTTCTATAACAAGCAGCGGCAACAATTAACTCTACAAAAGTCCAAATTAAGTTCAAAATTAGACTTGTAATTCACCCATATCATTAAAAGCAGGGTGGGTTTATTTTCTACCGACCGACGGAGATTACCGAAGATTAGCATATCACTAATTAATTGTCATGTGTTGTGAACTACCTGTAAGTGTGAAGTGACCTATAAATAATACTGTTCAAAGACCTACCCCTGACCTCTGCCTTGTCATTGTTGACTGCAATATGTAGAACCGGAAATCGCGAATTCTTGCTCATGGACACTGGAAAACAACGAAATCGTGGACTAACATGAGGGATAATTCAAATTTTGCCTCCAGGAGTAAGGACAAACTGAATGAATGGCTCGAGTCAGGTCGAGGCGTTTTGTGGTGTGCTACTGTGTGAGGTGAGGTGAGACTGTGTGACTGCACAAGTGTAGTAGTATATGGTTAACTTTCACACATCTTTCACTCAATTCTTACCATTATTCCTAAGTGAAAGTAGTACACATAATATTATTGTGAAACAGTTCAAGTATAGCCAATTATCTATCGCATCACCGACATGCATTGCTTTGTCGATTATCCAAAAGATACCCAATTTAAAGGCTTTGCCGTTAACGACTGACCTACCTACGAGTACGACTGAGTATTGTTTAATTACGGGCTATGCTATATCTATAGTATATATAGCATATAGCTATCGTCTTTTAACAGCTAACATTAGAAGGAGAAGCATTTAATTATTGGCATTCAATGCTTTGACGTTTATGTAATTCCGGAGATGGACCCGTAAGAGCCTGAGTCTGAGTTAAGTATATGTGTGAAATGTCAGATGTTATACCAGACTACTGACTTTCTGATGTCGTTATGTCGTTAGTGCTCAATGAAGTGCTCTTTTCTAAAGGATACGTAAATCCCATCTGTCCTGCCACTCTAACGTTCTCAAGCTTTTATGGACTTATCAAACTACAATAATCGCTTTCATTCATGGTAAAAGAGAAAGTTTTGCATAGCCAGAAGTTGTTGGTTCCAGATTTCGTAGAAGAGTGGATTTTTACATTTACTGCTTACATGCATTATTCGGATTATGACATTTTGATCTGTTAACTGGAATCAAATCATACTTAGTTCCTTATTTCCCCAAATGAAATATCTTCTGAAACTTCTGTTAGGAATGCATGTAGGTATGTATTGTGAAGTTATTCAAATCTACAATACATAAATGTGGACTGTACTGACTGTTGCATATTGCTTTTTAATTGCATCTTCAGGTGTTGTGTTATGCTGTAGGGTATATATATGACTTATGATGATATTGCTGGGCATATCTACATTTTGCGTTCCGAAATAATGTAATTAGATCTCCAATTATATGGTACCTAATCAAACAATTATAATTGACAGAATCCATTTATCGTCGTAGTCAGTCTGTAGTATTACTAGTATTTAAAAATAATGAATATAGACAGGAAATGGGAATTAGGGAATGCTACTGGAAAATGACATTACAGAGGAGGGAAACATATGGATTATATTACAGTTTCAATGATGAAGAAGAGTCGGGAAGGATGCAGCAGATGGATAAAACGTGTATATCTATCTTGCGAACGAAGAGTTAAAGCAGTAAATTGCATTATTGTGCCTGCTTAGTGTGGCCTGCTCATGATTCTGCTCTATTTTATGTAATGTCGTACAGTTGAGGTCCATGATTGCATGATATGGGAACCTCACGTTGTTAACTCCTTCATTGGGGCAATCCAGCAGCTTCCACATCCACCAGAGAAAGTCTCTCCAACTCCAGTTTGCAGCTTTCAGTTCAGTTCGTGTTCGGACTGAGCTTCGAGCAGTGCAAATCCCAATCACAATTCATTCTCATTCTCTTTCTGAGTGTTCTAGCTGTGAACTTTCCTATTCCCATTATTTTAACTATAACCTACGTAAATCGAACCCTATTATTATTTAAAACAATACTAAGTTACAACTACTTGAGCCCAGATAAGTTGTAAAAGTGAAAGTTTCGGCAATAAAATCAAAATATCCCTTGCATTCGTATTCGTAGGAAAACCCAGGGTTTCTGATATCACTTTCTTATGTACACATCCGCATCCTAAGCTTCATCTTTTCCAAGTATCATGTGAATTTTCATTGTACTTTCTAATATTAGTAAAAATTGTAGAAAATACTGGATTCGAAAATGATGAAAAAATAACTGCATGCAAAATTATTCACAGAATAGACGCACATCTGAATTTCAGCTATTTAAGATGTTTGAGCAGTGACCATACTGGCGAATCGAATCAGTTACTGTCTCTATTCTTATTAATACTGTGAAAAAATGTAAAGAAAATAATGGTTAAAGTGCTCGAATATCATTTATGAAGTGACTGATTTAAAAATAAACTTGGTAATTAGCAGTAAAAGACAATGAATACAGTTTTTTGCATTCTGCATTCCTTGTATTAAATAGTGCACCTTAGAGATGCGGCTGATTTCACCAAAGAACGGTAAGGACTTTTTCTCTGTAATTTAGAATGGTATCTAGTTGCTAATCTTCGGTAAGTTTATTGATTTGTGTATACATGAATAATAATTCCCAGTTACTTTTAGGTAAAATAGGAAATTTTTTAGTTGACTATTTCAATTTCACTTTTATTAAAACTTTCACTTTCGATTTGAAGGGAATCCATTTAGAAATGTTCTATTCATCTTGAAAATTTATGAAAATTAAATTATAATAATATTATCATTGAGGTAGGAAGCAATACGGATAGCAAAAAGGATGAGGTATGCGTTAGGCAGCGTTGAATGTAGGAGGACTCTTCTCTTTCATTCAGATGAATGCTCTGATAACATCACAAGATTAGAATCGGTTTTAATGGAGATTCTCTTAATATTAGCATAATATACTTTAGGATGGGTCCTTATAAGGTATAATGCCTGCCTTTATCTACTGTGTGTATGCGTAACAGATGTAAGAATTCCATAAAGGTGTCTTAGGTATAATTCATAAGATAACTTACTGTAGGCAATAATTGTACGTATGCCAAGAAGATCACATTTGCATCATAAAAATACACCCTTTGGTGCAAATACACAAATTTTAAAGGTAGAAAATTTTAATTGCTGATATGGAGTAGCTGCAGGTAAATATGTGCATTCTTCTATGTATCAAGAAATAACCTTGTCATTGTGTTATTTTACAGAATAAGAGATTTTATTAGTAATACATGTAAACGTAACTCGTACAGAGACTCACAGACATAATTGCTAATTATATACTAGCAAAAGAAAATCACCCATTGCTAACAGTATTGCATTTATAATATGAAAGATTGGGATGCAAAACAGGGGAATGTGCTATATAATTAATTACATTCTTAGCAGAACGTATCGGTTAATTTGTCCAATAGCCCAACAAACAATTGCAAACCAAATGTTTGCTCATTAGTGCTGCAAAGTTTCCATTTATATATAAGTTAGGGACCTAACGGAAAGCATTAGAATTGAGACTAAAAAATGATGATGCGAAGTTAGTTGGTCAAAGTGCATCGGATGCTTGCTCTCTTTATAGAAAACAGATTATCTCATCTCACGTACAGTTTTACTTGGTTAGTAGGGAGAATTATAAATGTTTGTGAGGCAGAGAGCGTTGTTTCACTGAGTCGAGCACATGCATAAGAAGTTTGTAGAGCTGCGAGAGGCTCAGTGGAATTACAATCACATCCTAAAGCCAACTAGCATGGAACAAAACACGCTTGGAATACCGCATTCGATTCTCCTTTGCTGAAAATGAGCTTAATTTGATCTGTGCAGTTAAATTCCAGAGACAAAACAATGGTGGCTTACATGAATTTCCTACCTACATTTCCCTGTCATTAATGGCCAAAGTGAAACCACCAGATCCAGTACTTCTCAACCTAATGGATATAATTTTTATCCCACATCTCAATCGGCTATGCATTTTCTACTAGGTACCTTCACGATTCTCTCCAGCAGGACTCTCATTCAACTGTCAAATAAAGGCTTTGGGATGGATAATTAGTTTCTGTACTTTCGGTGATATTTTAAAATGTACCCACAGAAGGACTAGATCACTTGATCAATATTTTGCTGTTATTTATGGCGTCTTTAAGTACGTCTGGTTTTTCCTGAGGTAACGCCCTATTATGACACGATTTTCTTCAGAATTTAGTAATAACAAAGGAAATAAATGAACAAGTGATGTTGGAAACCTGTGGACCATTTTCAATAAGATTTGTCACGCGAATTAAATTACTAACGGTCAGTATCTGTCGATGCTTGAAAGATTTATCGCATTCACTGGCAAATGGATTAAATAGCAGAATTAGGTAAGGATGTGCATATTTCAATACTACTGGGTTCTAAAAATGAATGATGGGAGCAGGAAATGTCATTTTATCCGTAACACATGTGGAAAGGAAATTTTATAGAAATTCGTCCCTTTGCATTTGCTGACAGATTGTGTTTTATCAACCAGTTCACATTTGTGTTGAGTGTTGATACTCAGTTTAGACCTATTTTATTCCAGAGATCAGCTAATATTATTGTTTTTCTTACTGACAATGAAACAGACTGACTACGTAAAAATTTAGCTTAGAACAGTTTCATAATTTTCACTTTTTTTACTGATGTTTTTTACTAATATAATGGTTATTTTGCCTTCAACGAAAGCTATGTACCACTTGGTTATACAAATTTCCCATGAACAGTAGATAAATTGTACCCATAAAGATTTATTTTTGGTGAGAAGAACCATAAGTACTTAAATCCATTATAAACCATTTTACTTCTGGATACGTAATACTGGATTTTTTACTCACAAGAAAACCACGAACACCAATTGACCCTCTTTCCTTATTAATGTCCGTATTTGGGCAATCTGGCCAATCGGATCTGGAGTTAGCTTAGATATTTATAATGTACAGAATCATTTTTGAAATGTCAAACACTAAATGACTATGATATCAAAAGGTAGCCACTTTTTGAAGTTACTTATTATTACAATTTTTCATGAGATTATAATAAGCTTATCTCTATTCTGAATTTTAAACGCTTCTAATTCTGGCAGCACTGTAATCTGCACAACTGTATGAGAGTGTATTGAGTTTTTCTGACGTGTAACTTGATGAAACAATTTGCACAGATCATTTTACAGATACTTCAGCTGGTTGCTGCATTTCACATCGACATTCTATTATTCCATCTTAGGCTTCGGGGAAGAAATTACTTTATCACATGGAGAAAGTAAATTAAATTATTTGAAAATGGAGATTGAATAGTCTATATGTACTTCCAGAAACAGTAAATCCTATGTTGCTGAGCATATTAAGCTTTGAGCATATAACTATTTCCGAATTCTTTGATGTAAATGTTCTGAATGTTTTAGCAGTATTTTGCATTAAAGTGTATTTTAATGGAAATTCCTTTCTACGATGCCATGTTCATAGTATATTATTTATATTTGTATATATTATGTCATCATTGATTAATGTTTTATAATATGTAAAGATTTGGAATTTGTTTTTGGATGACCTATTTCTGTATGGATGCGAGCCTTGGAGGTATGGACATTGTTAAGGGAGGATGTCATGTGGGGAATGTGAGAGATATTTGTTAAGGAAGATGAATTTCTTAGAGTTGCACAAGAGAATGCATAGTCAGAAAGAGAAGATGTATAGAGAAAGGGGTAAGAAAAGGAAGGGAGTTTGAAGGAAGGAAGTTGTTTCAACTGGGCTGCATTCAATTCAATCTTCACTGAATGATAGGATGAATTATTATTATAAGCTTCCACTATTTCATCTCATATTGGCCTCTCTGCGTGTTAGTGTTGTGTGATAGTTGCTGACGTAGGTAAATCCTTTTCTTTCCAACTTCTAAGTGTTTCTAATAGTAGCTAATGCTTTTAGCTCTTTGTATTCACATTCTCCTTAAAATATGTACTTATATAGATTGATATCCTTTCCAATCGAAAGTAAGGCAGCCGATCCTTATTCGTAAGTTGACCTTAGTGTTATTACAACTCGGAATAAGATCCGATAGCGATAGATATTGAGACTGGTGTTGAGAATTAGGGTATTCTATTCGTATTACTCTTCCAATAATGCATCGTAGGTGGCAAAGTACTGTCAAAATATCAAAGAAACGTTATTACGTAATAAAGGATGTGAAAATGTTGGTCTTATTTGCCAAGAATCCCAAGTATATCGTATGCAATGCATTCCAAACAGCAGGAACGTATGTACATCATCCTAGTTAGTATTATGAAAGAGCTGGATATTCTGGAACTGCGTGCGTATGTTTTGTATAACTTACTAGTGCCCTATACTAACGTATAATATATCAATAGGTGAAAGTGAAAAGGAATGAATAAATCACAAAGTTGGACAGACAACAATTGCACTGGTGGGCATGATAATAATATTGATGAGCAGGTCGGCTGATTTCCTCGTGGAGCTTTCTCCTTGTCCAAATGATTTCCATGGTCCTGACTAACAGTGGGGAAAAGAAAGTAGTCGGAATGAACGGAACTAGTGGAGCGAGTCCCGGGGTTCCGTCAGCCTTCTCCACTCCACCAGATCGGATTCTCCTTCAGGCAACAACACAAACAGACGTGCCGAATAAAAGCGAAACTGACAACAATAAGGAGCAAGACGCCCATGCAAAAAGTGCATTCGGAATATCTTCATGCCCTGTGGGCCACTTTGAATGCGTCAGTAATCCTGCTCTTTGCGTTCCTCAGTCTTCCATATGCAACGGAAAAAACGATTGTCCTGACGGATCTGACGAGGGGAATTGTAGTAAGATTTTTTATTCTGTAAACATCCTCAATCACAATTACATTAAGAAAAATATGTGTTTGACATAAACACATTCTCCTATCTTTGTCTTAATTGCACATGGGAATTTCACTAACCTTCACCTTCGTTTTTGCCAAAATGCACGGATTTTTGATGTGGTGAAAATCGTGAAAATTCCCAGTAAAATTTGCATAGGAAAAGATAAACTGCAATGTCAAGTAATATTTATTCCTTATTGTAACTACAACACTCGCCTCGGTATGCGGTAGCTGTTCATTTCTCATCCATTTAGAAAATTGTATTGAATGGAAGAAAGCTGTTTTCAGTGTTTGATTTTCGCTTTTTTGGCACGGGGCGGGAAACACAATTGATTGTGACCAATTGTCAAAAAAGGTTAAACTGTTAAAAAAAATCTATATGTCTCTGTCTGTGCTTGGATTGCTGCAATAACTGCAATACAATGTTTAGACAATAGTAATTTTGATAAGTGTTGTTCTTACTATTAGAGACATGACAGGAATTGTCTAAGACGTAGCTGTCATTTTTATTCATGTTCCTCGGGTTCAGACTACAGCACTATTTTCCAGTAGTACTACGTATCTAGAGCCAGTGTGTGTGTGTCCATCAAGATATGGGAACCAAGTCGGTGTTATAATATAGAGATAGTACACTAGATATTACTTTGTCTGTAAAATGATTACATAATAGATAAAAAATGGAGAAAGTTAGTGAAAGTGATAGTAACATCTCCATTACTTGGCTCTCATTACATTTTATTATATTATTACAGAGAACCATCACGACAAAAAGTTCTGGGATTCCTTTTTTCAGAAAAGACCAGGAGCGGATACAGAAAGAAATGCGACATGCAAATGTAAGAAACATTCAATATCAATTTAAAACTAAGCACATATTCAAGTATAAGAAACTACTTTTTTGTCAAAGCGTCCGTCTCTGCAGAGTTGTAACGGAAAAATGAATGCATTAGTGTTAGTGAGCCCTTTAGCTACTGGGATTTATTTTGTCTATTTTTTGCATTGTATTCTTGGAAATCTCATTACTTACTAGTTGTACTAAGATTTTCTTATAAAACATTTTTGAAGAGCATACCGGTGGGTCAATCAACGTTTCCTATTGAAAAAAATTCAGGAACATGGAAAACAAAACCAATTCCTTTATGTCATTTATAGATTTATGTATATAATGTGCACATTCAAATGTATGCCTTTTGTAAGAAGATAGTCAATTCAATAATCTCTAATGTAAAAATAGATATGAATAAAAAATATTATGCAAAAGTGCAATAGGCAGAAACAGGTGAATGCCAAACCAAGAGAATTGGAATACCGAAATAGGATGTGAGAGGCTGCATATGGCATAAACATGAAGTCTTAAAGTGTGTTCACCGAGGGAATAATTTTTACACGAGGATTTGCATAAAAGGGATGTCTAGAGTAGAGATCTTGGGTATGATATCAAGAATAGCACTACGCTAGGCAAGAATGCAAACCGTAAGATTAGCCAAGTCGAAGGCAAAGCAAGCCACTTATGTACATTGCATTACAGATAAGTTGAGCAAGTCGGAGAAGGAGAAACTTAGAACGGGTCGTTTTCTACCCGGAGCCCGACAAACGAAACTTTTCAACTTGGGCTTAGCATCGAATATGAGTTCGACTTTAGCCACAGATTCTCCAGAGAATAAAGAAGTCCTCAACGAATTTTCTGCATCTGAGACTCTGGGTGGGAGAATTGGCGTTGGTTGTCACTGCTCCGCCGAGAAGCTGTTCTGTCAGAATTTGCATCTACCTAATCTGGAAATGATCCCAAGAGACGTGATCTTTTTGTGAGTCTACTTTGGTTCCTTCGTCATATTATGCTTTTCTTTTGAAATCCTTATCTTAGATTTAACCATTAACGAATTACCTCTAATCTATGCATAAAATCTGTTTACTTACATCACATTTAAGTGTAGTAATCGTTTTCTACCCTAATTTCCCATAGTATACTTTTCTTTTTGCTTGAAATTGAAACGCTTGCGTAAATAGTTTAAAGTTATGTTCATTTCATGGGGAAACCGAATTTATCATTGTAACATGTAACAAAATCGTTAAAAACCGACTCGTTAAAATGTCCTCGCTTTATTATTGCCTTCAACACCCCAATATTAGCTGTCCGGGATTCTTTGGGAGGCAAGGACGGATTTTACAAGCAGAGACTTCGATTATGAGCATTCTTGGTGTGATTTCTGAACCTGCTTTGAATTATCTGCAGCTTAGCCGACTTACTACACTCTGCATTTCACTACATGAGAAAACTAATGCACTTGAAGCGTGCTTTGGTTGAGAATAACGCTAAAACTAGTGCCAAGAAGTCTGGCCATAAAATAATAACGACCGTCATTTAACGCTATTTACATTTCGTGATCTCGAAGATTTCCATCATAAAATTTCTAGTAAAAGGAGTGTACTTGTGTAATCCATTCCGAAGTCCAGCCTCATGTCTTCTCACAAAGGTGATACAGATGTTCTATTGATTATAGGTCAAACAGAGTAGCTTTCTTAGCCAAACTCTGTTGAATTTCTATTATAGGACCGATACCTAGATAGGTATGGTATTTTGTAGCCTGGAAACTTAATTCAGATCAAAGTGTCACCTTTTGTAATAGACCAATAACTGGAAGGCAGGGATGAAAACCAGTTTCCCTATATAGATTTGAATTTGATTTCCTAATTACAGAGAGCATAGTCGCAGTTGCCGATCACATTATCAAAACGTGAACTGCCTTTCAAAGTAATTAAAATAGCGATAACCCTTAGTTGCGTAACGTAATAACCCTGCTAAAGTGTTAAGTGCTACAGTGTGCCCTACAGCAAATATATAGGGCAAATAGTGCACAATCACTTCCCATTCCTGCTTCAGAATGTAATAAGCATTAGCAATAATTTATGACACCATCATATTGACATAGAAGACTCAGCTGGAGAACTGAACCTGAAATTAACTACATGCGACTTAATTGGATTTGCACCTTTTCATCCACAACACTACGGTAGTCATCAAAATTATTGCAGTATATCATTTTCTAATGTAGTTATTTAACATGTAGTCCCTATGCTCCCTATGCTTTGCTAATTGCTACATATTTTCATATTCCTAATCCTATCCATGATGTTATTAAATGAGATTTTATGATTATTTTCTATTATTTAGAAATACTCAAAATATATCTATAAATACATACCAGAAAGTTAGAACAAAGGCCAATATTCTTAAATGAAAACCCCTTTCACTCAAATTTTGTCTTTGTTTTAATAGCTTAAGGGTGAGTGAGAATGGGAGTTTTTCGAATTTTTTCTATTAAGAACATTGGCCATAGTTGCTTAAAAAATGTTATCACGAACGACCTTATTTTAGTCAATAAGTGCCAACAAATTCAACTTTTCAAATTCACTATTCCAAGCAATTTCATCATCATCCTGGCCACTATTTCGGCAACACCATACAAAACAGAAGTATTCACCCAACACATTAATTCACTGCCGATTTAAATGTAGGAAAGTGTAAGAACATCGTTTGTGTAACGAAGGTGCTAACCTTCAAGACGGTTTTATTTTACTTTTATGCATTCCATTTATCTGCAGAACAACCAAAAAGATTACAGTATAGTTGAATCTAAATCTATGATGTTTATTTTTGTGCAAAGATATAGGATTGAATTTTAGAAGGTGAGTATTTCTTGTTGGACAGGTTGATAGTTGTGAGGTGGAGCACGTAGTTTATATACTGTAAATGTTGGTAATTTGAATGACCATAACCACAAAAGGGAAATAAACGGAGGAAAAGAAAGAAAGTTGGGATAAGTAAGTGTAGTAAGATTGGGTTACCACGGTCGATTCCGTTTTCTTTAAAGAGGTGCACTTATTTTTTGTATCCCAAGTAGTAGTATTATCATCCATAGCTACTTGAGACGAATGCTTGCAGCATTTTGAAACGCTTTTGTCGACTAGAGTAGCTAGGACATGGAGATACATATTTTTCTTGCTCATTTTCATAGAGGAGGAGAGAAAACCTGGGTTGGCAGCAATAAAAAGTCAATTCAGGCTGTGACGTGGAAAAATAACCTGCCATTAAAACAACTACATACGTTTCGAATTGTAGTGTAGCCCACATTTTCTGTATGAAGTATCACAACAAACCCCTTTCTATTTTAATGGTGAGAGATCCTTTACAAAATGTTAGGAAATAATATTACATTATGCTGCACTTTTGTGATCTACAGAAAATAAACTTATAGTGCTAGCTGACTAGTTGAACAGCTACGGAAAAACATCCAACATTAAAGTAATGTATGTAATGGGGGAAAACATATGTTCGAGTGCATCCTTATATGGCTTTTTTGCTCCTCTCCCACTTCAAAAATTCTCACAATAAAAACACGTTGGGCTTGAATATGAAATTAATGACCTACAAAATTATTGTTTTTTTTCGCATAGGTACTTTACTTTTGTAAACTTTTAGAGAATCTAGGGATGTCATGTTTTTCAGTTGCTATTTTTATGAGCTTTTAATCACATAGTGCACAAAAAAACGTTTGAAGAGTCACGTTTGGAATTTTTGTCACTTTTACAGAGTGACTACATTTTCATGCATGACTTCTTTCTTCTTCCTTTTCGGAAATAAAATTCCTCCAAGCGAAAAAGTGATGGGCAATATCTATAATATGTATTTATGTGTGTGATACACTTACGAAAAGTTGCTTACTTCTTTATGGCCTATCTCTGTGCCCATAAAGAACTAGCTAGTGTTAGGTTGCTGTGTTAATACTAATAGTGCAGTTTGAACACAGGTTCTATGATTAATTCATAACAGACGGTTTACGGTACTTACAAAAATGAAGCTGCAATAGGAATCAAAAAGTGTTTCCTTTATATTTATAAATTCATCCCCACAGCCTCCTGTATACACTACTTAACTACGTATATCAAGTAAATGCAAGTAGTAACTAAAAACACAACATTCTGTGTTAATTCATTTAGTGTTTTCTCTGCTCCATATTGCCCCAATATTCTTTTCATATGTTCTCGACTTCAATTACTGTGGTTCTGCTAATGCGATTCCTCATTGGAATGTTAAAATGAAATATGATTGAGAACACAAGAATCTTGCTGAATACGTGTAACAAATGAAAGGCAGCGACAGGCAACATGGTCTATGCAGACTGTGCATTTCAACATTTACATTTGCAAATACAAATGTACATGTTACAAGTAATTCACAATCGCAATATTCTCAATATCAATTGTAAGTATTTAATGCTATACCGGTACTATCAGTATAAATACTATTTTAGGACCTTTTCTAGCAAATGAAACTTTCACTTTGATAAAATGGTTTTTAGTGGGTGACCTTGTACGTAGTAGCATCATGTAATATTGTGCGTAGTAGTAGTAGTAGTAGTATATTTATTTGGACTGTAACTTTGGACTAACAGGTTGTGATAACCATAATATATATTGTGAGTACGTCTATACAAAAAGGTATCATTTCGACAATAGATGTGTAAGTGTGATGTGCGACTACTGTATGAGTGTACGACTAATGCGTAGTGTAGTACTATGTACCGTGTTCATAAAGGATCCATTTATAAATGATTATCAAATTTGTTCTAATAGAGATTTGAGTGGAACCCGAGTTGACAACCTGGATTTTAACATCAACCCAAACAATAGCTTCCAACGGCTTCGCTCTTTGTAAGTACAACACTGTGTTTTCTAAGTAAAGCCTCATTTCATTGTAGGAAATTGAATTGGTTCGTGAAGAGCAAGGTTCGAAATGGAAGAAGTTTATTTCCACTCGAACAGCTTGTCCGTTGCTGTTGATTAAGATTGAAAGACATATTATGACTCACATGAGGGAACAAAGTGATGACAAATTGGATTCTGCTAATGTCTTTATACTATTAGCACATTTAGAACGTACATTTACTATAAAAATTAGCCATATAGTATTCCTACTTTAGAAAATGACAGGATGTTTGGTAGCTAAGAGTTGGAAGGGGACCTGCAATTGACCTTTTAAACATTGCAATTTAGAACATTTTGCAAACTACCACTACTTTTACAGCTACTTTTATTGCAAATATTTAGTTTCTGGAACAAATTTTCTCGAAAAATAACGAAAAAATCGCGAAAAATAGTAACAAAATGTATGTGACCGTGACCTGCCGTTATTTGATATTATTCTATTGAAAATATTTTTAAAATTGCAGAATAATGACAAATGCATATCTACATCATCTTTCGCCGAATACGTTTTCAAGTCTTAAGAATCTACACTCATTGTAAGTGGTAAAATACAGGGTTATACAAATTAAGTATTTATCAAATAAATGTTCATTTGATCAGAAACTTTTAATTTTTTGTCTCAATAGACACTTGGCTAGCAATCACTTCACCATTATTCCCAATGGAACTTTCGCTAACAACGTGAACCTGCGTAAATTAAATCTGGGGTATAATAAACTGTCAAGTCTGCAATCAGACTCCTTTCAAGGCCTTCTAAATCTTGAAGAACTGTAAGCAACCATTTCATATTTTATGTTATCTGTATTTACAGTCGCAATCTGGTCAGTATGATAACACAACAATCGCCAACTGCGTGGTATTCTACAGTTTTATCTTTCTGTATGCTTAGAAAGTTTATCATAAAACTTTCGTCAGTCTTTTCGAGCGGGGCTTTCATGAGCACTCTTCTTACCAACTCGTATACGAAGTGATTTAGGGAAAGTTTCATGGCTATATTACGATTTAGGGAAAGGTACGGTTATATTATTCCCGAATATAGCTTTGGATCGGATAGAACATATACTACTAAATTCAAACTGTGATTTTCATCTTTTTTGCATTACATTTTTTGCAATACATTTTGCATACGTTTAGGCTGTAAGGAATCATATGGAGATATTTGCTTCTATTTCGTAGTCTTCGATTCTTCGCAATGCAATCTATAGTTTAATGCCAATTTGGAAGACTAGGTTGACAAAAAGTAATGGGAAAGCTTTTGTACACTAAATCGGAATAAAAAAAAAGTTACAATAAATATAGCATGCAATAAAATGTGCAGTAACTTCTTTAGGTTTCAATTTTAACGGTAAGTAGGTGGAGGAATGGAGAAAACGAAATAAATGACAAATACTGTCCTAAAGGGCGATGTATTTGACCTGGGTTGCCGAAAACTCATTTTTGTTGTGCTTGCTGCCACTTTTATGCTTCTAAGTTGTGTCTGTCCTTCTCATAAATCATAGGCCGAGGAAAAAAGGGTAGGAAAAGCAAACGAAAGCATTTGACAACTATTTGAGTTTCCTTCGGCCGACACTAAAGCGTAGGAAGAGAAAATCGAGGAAAAAGTTTCTTCGGGAATGTTCCGCTGCTCTTGAGTTAGAGTCAAGTCAAAATTCAATGGTCTAGAAATAAAAGTGCAACAGCAACAACTCTATTAAGAAGGGAAACGTATGTACTGCAAATAAACTGTAGCGTGGAGAAAAAGGGAAATATATAAAACAGGGGAAAAGGATATCGTGAAGGGAATATGAGTCTCTATGTGGGAAGTAGAATATCTGCTAGATGATGATGACAGGACTGTGACAAAAGTTACACCCATTTCTATGTGGATGTATGTGCCGCAATAGCCCGAGCCTAGCCAACAGAGTTTACAGTTTCATAAAGTTGGCTGCTGTTGAATGAAATCTTACGCTCACTTCGTTATTATATTTATAAAAGAGGACATTGTATCATTCTTGTTGTCGAGATGATGTGTCGCTCTTGTGTTTCCTTTCATTTTCTCTATACATTTCCTATCTGCGAACACTATAAGCATTCAACTCAACTGAAACAATTTATTTTGTGGGTATTTGACAGGGACTTACGACATAACAGGCTGACAGGAACGGAATCCCAGGTTTTCGCTTCACTCACTAATCTTCTTACTTTGTAAGAAACTTTCGGCATTCTCTTACAAACTTAATTACATATCTTTAGTAGGTATCACTTTATTTATGCTTCTCTGCATGTTTACTACCTTTATCTTCATTTTCAACAATATCAATGCCAAAAATTTTCAATTACTTTTCTTTGGTTTTATTATGATATATGCTTGTAAATACCTTTTCATGAGATGTGGAAGCCTGTTTTATTTATGACGATAGTTCATTAGTGGCCTAAATTGTCACATTTACTTTATATTCCATCTTTTATTACAGGACATTAAACTATAATAGTATCGAAACTGTAAGAAGTGACTTCTTTGGCGGATTGGAGAAACTTGAGACTTTGTCCTTATCCAGAAACAAAATCATGCAAATTGAGTCCGATGCTTTTTCTGAACTGATCCTCCTACATCGTCTGTAAGAACATTTTAACATTGAAATAAACGTTCTAAGAATTTCGAGATCTGTTACTCATACAGAATCAAAGATTAATATCTTCGGGATATTTTCCAATCCAAACAAACCTTTCATAAACGATAATTCTTGGAAGTTTTCGGTCAAAACCAGTTTTCTGGAAGAAATTCCAGAAAATAAAAATTTCATAGTACTTAAAAGTTATATGGGGACACTAGAACTTTCATTCTGAGAATTCAGATCCTG
Source organism: Tomocerus minor (assembly GCA_009936455.2). NCBI lineage: Eukaryota > Metazoa > Arthropoda > Collembola > Entomobryomorpha > Tomoceridae > Tomocerus > Tomocerus minor. Next base: position 16,929 of record JAAAYG020087977.1, on the reverse strand, counting down.
TTTCCAGTCCTTTAAGCTGATCTGTAATAAACTGACAAATTCGTAGAATACCTACTCAAAATCAATTATATAAAATATTATTTCTTGGTATAGCAAGGAATCTCCAACCAAAAATGAGATTACTTGTGAATGGTTATAGAATTGAATGTTGACTTTAACTTGTGATATTATTAGCCTGTTTGGTTTGCTTTTCCTGTAGCTACTTGTCATGGAATCGGTTGGAGGTACTTGAAGACTATAGCTTTTGCAATCTGACTTCACTTCAAAATCTGTAAGATATTTTAACTGTTGTTCCAACGAATGGGTGATATCTTGTTACTGTAAAAGAAAAATAAGACCGTAAGGCTCCAGTTTAAGTGCTAAATATAAAACAGTGGTATGTTTAAGTGTATTTAAGAAAATGAACATGATAATAAAATAATAGAGGCTAGAAAGGTGTTAGCTCAATGGTGCGTAACATGCTGTATCCTGTTTCTATTGATGTTCGGATCCTAATACAAACAGAAAGTTCAAAGGTTTCCTTTCAGTTGTGGTAGTAGTGACTTTCACTTCTCCCACAATAAATTTTCTGTTATCATTGACTAAAGCGTAGAAGGTTTTTGTGTTTGGCTTTTGCGGGATGAATTGATCCCCAGGCAAAACGGACGTGTCGAGCATATTATTTACTCTACAAATGAACTTTATGTTATTTTCAGAAATCTCAACTATAACCAAATCGCAAGGATCAGCTCTAAGGCATTCTTTTGTTTGGATAATCTTCAGTCTCTGTAAGTAACGCAAATATTTTCAGTGCTTATTCTTACAATAATAATATTAGCATAGCGTAAAATTCTAGTATAATGACAGCAAAGATTATCTAGGCCAATTCATGGCGGGTCAGAAATTTTCCTGTATCCCATCTTTAAAATACTGTAGTCCTTTGGAAATGGATATTTAAAGAGTTGTGCAAATGCTCTATAGTAATCACAGTATTTCTAGTTTTCGATTTTGAAAACATGTTCCAATAAATGCATTAAACTTCATCCAGTAGTAAATTAATAACTGTAGCTAGTAACCATCTTACTAAAGTCAAAATTCTTATGGTACTTTCTTATGGAACTTTCACCACAACTTTCACCGAAAGTATAAGTGATTTTTTTATAACAAAAGTAATTTTTAAGTGAGGAAAACTTTATGGCAATAAAGAAATGATTTCTTGTATCCCGTAAAGCATATCATCCTGCCCCTGCCTAAGGCATGTTGAATGAATCTTTATATTTAAATTACTGGAAACAATTATTTCAAAGTGTTAGAAGGAAAAAGGATTTGATGAATCGGAAAGTAGTATTTTATTATTTTATCACCATTGAGAAGGATCATAATCATTTGACGCTTCTTTTGTAATGGAATGGATCTCAATTGTGACTTGAATTTTTTATATAGGAACTTAGAGCGGAATCGATTTGGAGAGTTGGAGGATCCCACTTTGATCTTCAATAATCTCACAGAGCTTCAACATATGTGAGTCATTTATTACATGTAATCTTAGGATTAAATATCTCTAGCTCCAGCCTCTTTCCCTTCGCTAAGCTTAATGGAAGATATGTCCAACCCTAGCCAATAACCGTTAAAGCCTGTGGTTCCTTATCAAATACGTAGCGATACCGCTTGAGTGACTAAAAGTATTTTTCTCCATTAGTCGGCTTATTATCAGTTCATCAAGACACTATAAAGTAAGGAAAAGGCATTCATCTTCAGGTACATCGGTCATCTTAGTAGCGAACCTTTAAGTAAAAGCTGCATCTGTCGCTTTCCAAACCGTAGCTAAGATGAGACAGGGATACCTCTAAAAAATAATAGGACTTTTTAGGGATTTTTAGCCCTATTATATTAATATTGACCTTATATTAATAAGTATTAAGAACGATGAGCTTCCAAGTTTCTGGGTTTGAATTTTTGACATTTACATTGAAGAGTTAGTTTTTCAAATCGTATTTTTTTAGTGTACTTATAGAACATTAGAATAGAACACAATGTTCACAAGGTCACTATCGAAAAATTTATTGTAGCGAGTTTTGATATTGTACTGAAGTTATGAATTTTTAAAGAGATTGCTTCCATGAAATGGAGAAACAATCTCTTAAGAATCCGAACGTAAAAGTGAAGTAATATATCGAAATTCGCCACAATAAATTAGATACCTAGTGACTTTGTGAACATTTTAAGCTAATCATTTGTTCCATAAGCACACGCAAAATATTTAAAAAAAAAACTCTTTTCAATGTACATGTCGAAAAGCAATTTTAGATAACCTATAATTAAAGCTGGGTAAGTGGATCGTGCCTCAATTGAAATTACTTTTCGTACTTGATAGTAATGGATATTTACGTAGCCTATTAGTAAGATCTGATTAAAACATCTTGCTTCTGTTGGTCGTCCATGAAAGCGTTTGAAATGTCCGTCTTCGCACTAACTTCTAAACAGGTTGGGATGATTCGTTTAAAATTATGATATTAGTATGTAAAAGAGAATTGGGAGACAACGGACGACTTCCCTTCAGGTTAAAAAAAACAGCAATATCGGTGCCTTTTTAAAGATCTTGCTCTCCCATTTTCCAATGATGCTTCTTCAGAAATTCTAGTTGTAACAACGTCAGCTGGTCAGCTTCCTAATCTGATGCTATTGCCATTGCAGTTATTTTATCCGCTTACCCCAACATGAACAACCGATACCGATTTTAGTGGTGGCATATACGTACAATCATCAATGAATTAACTTTCTTCCAGGTATAAATGATTTATATAAAAGATAGATTTTATAAATCAACTTCCTATGGAACAGAGTAATTTTATAGTCCTGCCTGTTTAATTGACCACTGATCACTGTACGTTGGACGCGTTTTGTATAATTTTTGTCACTAGTGAATTAATAATTTGAGCTGATAAAGAAACGTTAGAATTGCCTTTTGTTAAATATCTATTATCTGTGCACTTGGAGTAAGAGATAGTACTTGATAACATTATTGTACAAGTGAGCTAGTTCGCTGCACATTATCAATTTATCATACAAATTCATTTATCATGCAAGTCTTTCTCTATAGGATCTTCATTATTTGTGTATGGATGGAAGAATAGGTTAGGTTAACCTAACCTAGGTACAGAGTTATAAAGGGAAAGCATAATCATAATAGGAAACCATAAATAATAATTTGTCACTGTTTGTTACGGTACTAATGAGCTAAATTCGTATGCTACTTTTATTAGCTGTAGTCTGTAGTGCTGTGGTATGTACTGTTCCTGTTTTGGTCTTGTTTTATTTGCATTTCGAATAGTAACAGCATCCGCCATGTTCAGTGAGCAACTTTCCGCTCTTTGACTCTTTTCTCTTGGCTCTTAATCGGATTAAATTTAATTATTCTTGAAATGTGTTGATAAATTAGTGCATGTTAACCATGAGAATGAATATCGTGAATCATGAATGAACGATGACACAAAACTTGGTAGAAAATTCCTTGGCGAAGATAGACTGAGTGTTTAGCCGTTAATTTTACAAGGTACATTTTGAGGAAAATCTAAGTTGGAGGCACAAACACTATAGTCCTCTTTCTTTCATGATATCATTTCATGTTGATCAAAGAGAAAATGTAAATGAGGCGAATAAAATTTCTTAGTATGCTACGCGCTCCAAACAAATGATATCGATGTGAATACGTAATGAACCATTGTTTTACAAATGACCTTATTTTGTGAGAGACTATTTTATAAGAAGGACACAGTTCGTTTAGACTTAGCTAAAGATTCTTCAATTGAACTTTTGTCTCATGTGGTCTTGGAGTAGAATATAATAATGTGGAATAGGTAGTGCATGTAGTAGGACGGAAATGTAATAATGAGTATTTGTCTGTCGGGTCGTCACGATAGTGTACATAAATTTTCGTGGTCAATTTCAGATACTTTGATCAGTTCTGGATGTGCTGGTGGGCTCCGCATGTGCGCTCTTGCGAACCGAAAGGCGATGGAATTTCCTCCGTTGAAAATCTCCTTGATAACATTCTTCTGCGAATTTGGTAACGATTTGTATAGCATTTACTGTGTGCATAGCATGGGTGATTCTGTATGTGATACAATTTCTTTTCTATTAGAATGTACATTAAGGCCGTAATGAAAATCTCACCCTTTTATTTATTGCTACAGACAATAGAAACTGACAACGACTCCCCGTACTCCACTATTGCAAATTGTTGTAGTCTTTATTGGTGCGGAATGGATGCACTGCAGATTTGAATGAATATGCTAATGATGTTTTTGCATTGCATTACAGTGTGTGGCTCATGGGACTCGTAGGTGTAATAGGAAACGGTTTCGTGATCATCAGTCGAATCGTTCTTCGGGAAAAAAATCGTGTGCATTCTTTCTACATTAAGAACTTGGCTGTTGCTGATCTTTTCATGGGAGCGTTTTTGCTTTCCATAGCATTTCATGATGTTTCTTTTCGAGGGCATTTCCTTGCTAATCAGCATTCGTGGAGACACTCACTCACTTGTCAGTTTTCCGGTAAATTCTACAGACATTCATCCATGTTCGTTGTATTTTAGACAGTTCTTGGTGATAGCTGCAAGAAAAATCGTGTAAATTAGGAATTTTTACAATTTAAATCGCTCAAGTTACCTACCAAAATTGTGAAATTTTCCTGTCGTGATACTTTCTAGGTGTCCTGAGTACTTTGAGTTCTGAAGGCTCCGTTCTCATCTTGACTCTTATCACGCTGGATCGTTACATCTCAATTGTTCGTCCTTTTTCAGAACGGAAAAATGCAATGATCCCTGCAGTTGCAATTATCGTCGCTCTTTGGATTATTTCCTTTTCTCTGTCCTATCTCCCAATGTCAGGACTGTTTTTTGATTATTTTGGCCCTGATTTTTACACGAGCAATGGACTGTGTCTCCCACTTCATATCCACAATCCCTATGATAAAGCTTGGGAATATTCTTTCGTTTTATTTGTTGTCTTAAACACAATAGCATTTTCCTTCATTTGTTACGCTTACTATAGAATGCTAAGGATCATACAGTCATCTTCTTTAACAATTCGAAGTACTCAGCAAAAACAGGATGGGGTTTTAGCCAAAAGGTTCGGACTTGTCGTACTCACGGATTTCATTTGTTGGGCACCCGTAATTGTAGCAAAGACTGTGGCTATGTCAGGTAAACTCTTAAAATGACGCAAATAATTGCATAATTAATTATTACTTACTATAGTTTTCGTCGATGTTCACGATGTTTACTATTCCTCCAGGTGTGTCTATCCAGTCTGATTTGTACGCATGGTTAGCTGTATTTGTTCTTCCTGTTAACAGTTCACTCAACCCGATTCTTTATACTCTGACAACAAAACTTTTTAAGCAACAGGCAAACTTATTTTATTGTTTTTGTAAACCACATATGCTATCTTTA
>JAAAYG020087966.1:0-35584 GCA_009936455.2 Tomocerus minor | reverse complement strand
TATGTGAGCGCTACACTCCGTGTGCAATAAAATGAGATCATAACGGGCGACGCGGAGTGGGCGTGAAACATAATTGTGCAGTTGCAGCTCTGTAACACTGTAGCATAATTTTATTTTTCATTCACTACATCATCATCAGAATTTCATCAAGCAAACATATTTTTCATTTGATAAACAATTTTCGTTTTGTCTATATATAGTTCCAACAAATTCGATAGGACTTGCTGGTTAGACCGCAGTTGTTAGACATGTTGATATTTCCGTATCATTTTAATTATTTAGCTATAACTTGAACGCAAGTTGAAGGGGTACTATGGAATAGATTCTTAGATTTCTATTTCAATGGATTACTAAACTACTGCCATAAAGTTGGAATGTAACTCTCGTCGAAATAAATATAGAAATCCCTTAGAGTGTATTATCTCTGATTGGTCTTACTTTTGGTAAATCATCGCTAAATGTTGGGATATATGCAGAACACAGATATAACATACTAAATGAAATAATTGGTTATAGGTTTCAATCTAGGCGATAAACTGCATTACAATTGCTACCCACATAAATACCTCATCCAATTCAACCATATATATACATATATAATACAGATATTATTATTATTGCAGTAAAGCTGCATGAATCTTCACAGAGAACAGTTTAGTGTTTCAGTGGAAATTCATTAGCAAGCAAAGGAAAAGCATATAAATATTTTATATGCTTAGGTCATAAGGGCACGGGACTGTTTTCAGAGTGGAATGTCTAAAGAAATCCTGTCTAGCTATTTAAAGACGTAGAAAGTGAAGGAGAGTCCTATTTCGCCATTTACGATCGGATGTAGCTTTTACAATGGCAATAATATTAAGACAATAATATTTTTATCTGTTTTGTTGGAAATGCTGAAGTCCACTGGGAGGAATAAGGGGAATGAGTCCACGAGTTAAAATAGACTCATCTATCTCTAAATACTAAAGGAGATGAGGGTAGTGAACTGAAGGAACAATAAGTAATCTCTCGATATTTTGCTTACTTATTGCCAATGGGCACATAGCTAATTTTGGTTTTTGGCATTCTGCAGTTAACGGAGCATCTTATCATAGATGTTGCTCTAAGTGACTTGAGTTGATTGCATTGCTGTTCTGAACATAAATATGATAATTGTCAATGGAACATCATTAATTTAATTTAAAGAGAGTATGTCGACCCACCCTGCCCTGCAGCAATTACAATTGGGAGATGCAACGTTATAGCGTATGATGGCCTAGTCAGCACATCCTACATCTCTAATAGACAATTTTAAAGATCGGATCATGCCCAGTCTCCTGTTCTGCTCTCCTTTATTTCCATCTTGTCAGCTGTCCCTCTTCAATCAAACTTCCTCTCCCTTTTTAATATGCTACGCCATTATCCTCTTCCTATATCGTCTACAGTACAAAATACAACGTCCATAGCTCATACAAGAATTTGATTAGCTGGCTGCTGGTGATGAAAAGGAATCCATTTGTTTCCTCATGTCTAAATCCACACGTACAGCTAAGGCCAACTTAAATAAAAAGATGTAAGCTATGCCATTACATGTACTCGTACTTCGTACACCCAAAGTATTGTTTGTAAAACTTTTTACATGTATCTGCAGCCACTTCAGAATTACAAATGTATTGTAACAAAGAATATGCAAATAATATTTAGAATCCGCCATCCAAATTTAGATATCGTTCTAATTTGCTAATTCTGTACTACAGGTGATAAAATAAAAAGCCAGGCCGGAGATCCGAATATTTTAAGTGTTTTGAGTCTGAGAAATTATTAAGCTTCCTGTCCTGCATTTTTTGTTAATCAACAAAAATCGCAATTTGAATCATTGCACATTTTCAAAAGTTCATGAAATATACTTTGCTTTTAACCGAAATTGAAGCTCCCAGTTTGTAATTTAGCGTGCATAGTAAGTGGAGAGCTAGCTGTACTGGTCTCTGGTCTGGTGTAGCAATTATCACTAACAAGATTTTTAAGGTTGACTCATTGAGTGGTGGATGTACCTAACCTAGATAACAGGCAACAAGTTGTTACTTAAATTAAAAGTCTGAATAAATCTTGAGATTTCTTTGTAAATGGAGGCCCAGGCTTGGCATAGCAATTAAGGAATATTAATTTAGTTAGAGACTAGAGACACACAGAGATTTTAATCAGTTTCGATTAGAATTCAAATCTAATTACTTGTGAGTCTAAGTACGATGTAATCTTTAACTGTAGAGACTTATAGAGGGAAATGGCAAGACAGAAAAACTTGAAAGTATTTATGAGAATTTAAAGTGACAGAGATGAGAATAATGGCTTTACATCGTCACACAAGGCGGCTGTCGGAAAAAAAAAGAATTTGGAGCCAGTCCAGTGTAATAACGAGAAAATCAGAGGGATCATTGGTAGCTCATAAATCTCGACTGAAGAAAACGTCTAATTTAACTTGGAATCAGATTCAAAGGAATTGTGAAGAGGGTAAGCGAAGGCTAACCGGATACTCCCACATTCACACCATAATGTTGATGTGCAAAGAATATGTATCATGTAGAATTTAATATGCACAAAAGGTCCTTAACTCATTTAATCTTAACTGAAACCAAATGAGGAACCTGCGTATATACGGCCAACATACATTTACGTATGCAAGGAGAAAAAAGATTATTTTAATTAAAACTTTATCTTATTCCTTTGTTGCAAATTCATTTGCTAAATGCATATTAACGCGTACCTACACACAAATTATCTCAAAGTTACTTCCACGAACCCTTTTAAAAAGAAGATACAGTTAAACAGGTGTTGTGTATTCTAATGAGAATCTCTGCTGTAGTACATTTTGCAACAAGTGGATTAAAGAGAAAAGGTAACTAAAGAACGTATAGAAAAGAGGAGAATTGATTATTTCGAGAGTTTTATTACCTTTGAACTAGAATTGAAAACTTTTTTAACTACTTGTACCTATAAATCCTCGTAACAAATCCCTACACACTACAAATAAGCAAATAAGCACGGCAGAATTTATGACGCTGTTCATCTGCATATTAGTAGTATGTATGTGAAAGCATAATAATTTTTGTATACATGTGAATAAATGAAGACTGCTGGCCTTATATAACTAACAAGCAACACACGAATGAGAAATGAAGATGAAAATGAAGAGTTGAAATACGATGTGGAATTTTAAGTGTTTCTTCTCACGGGACAAGAAAACCAAATGAACAGAATCATAACTACAAACAAACCACGAAGTTATTAACGACTCCTCACGTCGTCGTGAGCAAATATCCTTTTTTTTCTCCACCAACAAATTAGCTAATGCTCTTCGATTTATTCTTACACCGTCAATCATCCAAACATCTCTCCGCTTCTGCCTCGCTCCATCTAATCACAATTGATCTTTCAATCTAACTCACTGGCCTACTGCATCTGAGGAACTTGTTGCGGCGGCATTCATCCTTTTACCCTCTACATCTAACTCAGCATTATGCTTAGAGCACAAACATTTCTTACATTTCCACCAGACAAACATCATCCTTCATAATTTCAGTGGAATTATTAAAATTCTTTTATATATTATTGCCGCATTCATTTCTCCAATCAATTTCCTCTGCAGCTATGAAATCTTTTAAACGTAGCTGTAGCTCTGACAGGAAAAATTGTGGCCATTAAATGCAAATAATAGAATAAATGCTTCACAATTTAAGCTATTCATTCTTTAACAAATGAAATTAAACAATTCAATCCATAATTTAGCCAAATTCTATCCCCGAATTGCAAAACTTCGGACTGCAAAACAAGACACACTGTACTGTATGCATTAGATGTATCAGATATGCCATCCTCCTGTGCTGAATATAAACACTTTCCGACCAGGAGAACAATTTCGATCATTAATGCTGGAAATCAAAGTTTTCAGATATGAATCACTAGAAAATGACATCTCTTAAAATAAATTATCCTTTGAATTTAAAAAACGACAGTCCGCTTTTTGAATGATCAATGTTTCTACGACCTTAATACCGTTGCACCGGAATTACTTAAATGCATAATATTATTAAAGGCAGATTCTTGTTTAGCACAATTATTTTCATACAGAGTAATGAATTCTAAGTGTAAAATTTAATCCAAATCCACAACAAATTAATTTGCAATATAAATGCGAATAAACCATTGTCTCATTAAAATATCTACATAAAAGCATGTAAATATTTGGGCTTTCTGGTCACATATCCTCATTCTCACATTGCAAATGCTCTACAAACTTCACAGTAGTCTAGATCTATAGGCTATTACAATTATTTGACACAAGGAATTTTTTCGTGACACATTTAATAGATTGTAGTAGGATGAGCACAGACACGAAACAAATGATATTATGCAAGGGAGCTAATGTGGCTGACGTGAGAATGAGTGAGATGCGAGTAACTTTTGCTGGGTTTTCTTACGAAGGGGGTTGTTGTTATTGTAAGAGATAGGGCCGGTGAGTTTGGCAGCCGGTGTCCCCAAGGCAGGCCAAAAGCAAACAGGACAACTTTTTAGGGATTTAACATAGGAGAGTCTACGGACGAGTGAGTGAATTGAATTAAAAGTTTTAATGTGCGCATCCCCATCAAAAATAATTTCAAGTGACTGCAAATGAGTGTTATTGAAGTGGATTGAATTTTTCCTCTGGTTTTTTGTGACTCTGCATTCAAGTGACACAACCAAAGCTCATTATCATTATTCTTTACGTCCTATAATGCATTTCAATGGTGTTGACTGCCTTTTCTTCCCTTGTCTTAATAGTATCATTGTTTTCTGTGTTCAACTCTAATGGCTATCTTCTACTCAGAGCTCATAGGAACAAGAAGTAGAAAGCTCAAGGTGTATATATACTATATACATATATATATATATATGATATTACCTATATAATATCAAAGATTACATTTATTAGGTATTAGAAAAATGCGTTTATATGCCTATGCACCTTAATTCTGGATGATTGAACCTCTGGGTATATAAAAATGTGAAAGAATAGAATGCTAGGCTGACTATATAATTTGTATGATACGTTGATTAGTAATATTAGCCAGCATTTATACACAGGATAATAGTGAATTACAAAACATTAAGCCAAAGGATTACATAGCGGAAAAAATACAAGACATTTACGTTAAGTATAAAGATGAGTCTCTCTCTATGCACCAGCAACTTAAGGTCTGTTGAACAAGATTTAAGAGTGCAGTTTGCGAGAGATTCGTCGTCGTGATGTGTTACGTGATGAGAGTACACATATGCTTATAATTCTTGTAGAGTTGTAGTTGAGAGGGTTCTAGGACTGTTAATTGAATTGAGACTGGCATCTTTACGAGTAGACATTGTGTTTAGCCCTGTCGCGTCTTGTAAAATTATTCGTGCCATGAAGGACTGTTTATGATAGCTAAGTTCCACTATTAGCTTTATCTTTACAGCATTAACATTTCCTTCACTCAACTAAGCTAAAAATCCTTATTATTCTACTCTGCTTTAGATTGAAGTAGAGAGTAGATCACTACTAATAGCATTGCCATTTAGCGTGTCACTACTTATTAGTTCAATAATCTCTTTTCTTCATAAAAAGTAACTTTGAGTGCATTAACTACTGAAGAGGATAATGGTGGAAAGGATAGATGCTCATGCAGAGTCGGGTCAGACTAATAATATCTACCTACCTACCTCGTTAATTTATTTATGGAAAGGAGAAATGAACCTGTCTTGAGAGTTTGACTTGCCTTCGACAAATATGTTCCTTCCATTACATGAGTCTTTGATTTTCTTTTGAATGCATCGATCTATCACCTCAGTTTAGCAACGGAGCATCATTCAGATCTTAATCTTTGCTGACTTGGCTTAACTGACGTTTTTATCTCGTGCAGAGACTCCGAGAGAGTCTTGCGTTGGTTTTATGGCAGGAGAGAGGAATCGTTGCATCATGGACAAGTGGAATCAGAGACGATCCACTCACTAAACAACAATGGCATATCTCTATTAAACTTTTATGCTAATTTTATGTAAACAAATAGTCTACGAGCGTCGGCCGTGCCACGACAGCATACAACCACGGAGTTCATTACTTTATTAAGTATTGACTTTATCGACGTGAGTGATGGCGAGAGATACTGGAATTGTAATAAGATGCAAAACTCAAACAACTGCACCCACATCCACATTGCCTCTTCTATTTGTAATCCAATACCAAATTCAGCTTTTATTATAACAACCAGCTAAGAAACTCATGGAATTAACAATTACAAACTTTAAATTCTATTCTCTTTACTGCAATCAGTTTAGGTATTACTCCATATCACATTGCTGTAGTTTGTATTTCAGCTTTTCTTTGCATCGAATTTTACAATGCTTTCTTGTAAAATGTTTTAAAAATTGGTGGATATTAGTATTAGGCCCTGATTTTAGCTAGGCTCTTAAAATGATGCAGCTTTGCATCTGTAGGGGGTGTCATGTCCATGTCATACTCATCGTGTTCCATCCCACATTTTAAATCAGCATGTGCTATTCTAAATCTGAATCACAAACTGGACTCATCCCATCCTAGCCGGTTGTACAAAAGAAAAATAGAACGATAGACGATACCCCTAACTGGCTACATGCATCTTATGCACAAATCCGGCATGCATTATTACTTCAAGATAGTAAGCTTATGTTTATAATAACTACAGACTTAATCACAATCACTATAGTCAGTCATCAATTAAAATTTATAGTAATGAAGTAGTAGTATGTAAACGTAGTCAGATTTTGTTAAATCCAAATATGCAAAAACAATCTAGTCCGAAACAAATGAATCAATTTATTAACTACGGCTACAACAAAGAGCTATACCCATCTACATTATCTAACATTTAAACTCATAATTTCAATTCAGTGTATTTTCTTATCTGTTGTTATATAGAAAATAATAAAATTTGATTGATTAAAGTTTCCTTTGGACGTTAGACATTGGACATACCTTATGAAACAAATTTTTTGTTCCCTTAAACCTGTCCTTGTCCTTAAACATTAAAATTGCAACTTTGAAAAATCAGAATATATCGGATTACCAAACAATGCTTGAATCTATCCAATAGAACTGATAAGAGATTTACTATTGTATATATTTCTCAGTATCTGTAAAATAAAATTCTTGATCTAAGTAGTTAGTTAATGGAATAGAGGGAAGAAAAAGGTTTGTTTGAATCAGTTTCTCATCATGAACTTTGGGAGATGCCATAATAATTGATGAGGAATGATGAGGCGGCGATAAAAAGGAATGGGAAACAATTTGAGGGGAGATAGGAGAGTGCAAATTTTGCGGTTGTCACACTTTGCTCGTAATAGGCCATTTACTTCAGTTAAATTCAATTGTCTCTGGTAAAATAATAGTTAGAGAGGAAGTCTGGGAGGAAGAGAAGATCCTGTGACGGAGAGTAGAAAATAGAGAGGAATGCCTGGGCCATAGCAATGATATCGACTAAAGTGGGTTCTAACGATAAGTAAAAAACTGTAACTACACAAGTAGTTACACACTTTCCTCTCTGCACCATTTACTACGTATTTAAGAAAAACTTGCGAGAAAGAAGTCCGTTAAGACGCTCTATGTACAAACTTAGCTATGCACATAGAAAAACTTGCAAAAAGGGCCTAAATTCCCTATATACTGTCCTTTTCCTATATTAAACACAGGGAAAAGCCTACGAAGAAGTTATTCATTACATACACTAAACTAAATCTAAGGACAAGGAGAAGAGAAAGGTTTTGAGCAGAGAAATAAAAAGGAATTCTTTGTGTGACATATAAGGAAAAGTGTAGTGGGACAGTTTTTTTGATTGTGACTCTCTTCTCTCTATCTTATCTTACGATAGTGTGCATTAATGAAAACACCTTATAGAAGGATGTAATAATATGAAAATACAATTTTAGTACCTATGTGTGTAGATATACATGAAAAAATGTAGAGAGACTGCTGTATAAAAGAGAGAATGCAAAAAAGTCGTATGAAGTCTATAAAGTGAATAAAGGGAAAGAGGGGAAGTGAAATCCTGACATAAAGAGAGGAGAAAATAAAATAAAAGATTGAAAGGATAAGTCTGTGGAACTTTGTCCCGTGTAAGTGAAGTGCAAATACCTTTTGTGCGTTCACTTTCGGATTCATTTCAACCTCTGTGAGGATAATACAGTCTGTAGACTGTCTAACAATTGCTAACTACTATCCACAATCCAGATTAAAGGATATTGCAAAAAATACACAGAGGGACAGAGTGTATATTCATGTGTTGAGGAGGTTAGGGAAAGTTCTAAGGCTTCATTTCATTCATTTATTACAAAGTACATTAGCCCACCGTAGTAGAAGTTGACGGGGGCATGGAAAAACTAGAAAAGAAAGGCTCCGATGGATAAAGTCAAGTAGAATTCTTTCATTGATATATTTTACGGCTCTTTTCTCCTCCCTTCTTCCTTTTCAGACTCCCAACATTTTCCACATTCAGTCTGATTGTAAATAAAATAAGAATTCTTAGCAGTCCGTCCCCGACTGCATTAAAGGAACAATAAGCTCAAATTCACAGTTCCTACGCTCAGTTCCGTGTCTAACTCAACTTTCCTTAGGTTAGGTTAACATGCATTCTTCTTCTCTCCTTAAATTCATAGCTAGAAAAGAGACAGGTTCGACTGGAGAAGAATCATTTCCCTATACTGAAACTATAGCCGATGTCCTAGTGCCCGACGAAAATCCACATAAAGTACTTTCTCCAGTTTATTCTTCATTTCATAAGGGAAAGTTTAGTGACTAGTCTTCCCTAAAGTGTTTCCCTGCCAAAATAACTCGCAGGGAAAACTGACCATTCCATTGTGCACAGATAATAGCAAAAGATGCTCCCTAATAAATTCAGCCCCTTTCCTTTATTTCCAATAAAGTGCTGAATCTGAGAAATATCTTCTCTCATTTGGGCAAATCATGCTTTATGACAACATTTACTTGGTTAGGTAGACAAAGGACCACCATTTCTATTCTGCCTAAATCTATTCCACATATATACACAGTTTTATACGGAGAAAGGGGATCCATATCCTACCTAGCACAACAACATCTCTTCTACATCTCACAAATTAATCAAACTACTCTTTCATGCAAAATGTGTGACTTTTATGTTTATATTTTGTACTTTGTATGCTTAAAACAGTTTGAAATCTGTAAGAGGGAAAAAAATGATCGTTTTAAGCAGATAACAATTTATTTACACTTAATTATATCTTGCAGTTCTTGAAAACCCAGTAGTAAATACAACTTATACAACTCAACTCACTTGTAGTAATATTCTAGTCAGTTGAGTTGTATTAAATGCATTTCAACAATTAGATCTAAAAAGATTTTTATTAACAATAATAAATAATACAGCAAAAAATTAAATGACCACAGTATACTTAATTTAAATATCAATAATTTATACAGAAGATTATAGCATGTATGACATAGACACTCTGTGGTACCTGTGAACACGATATAACCAGAGTCGAAATTTGAGAAGAGATAAATCTGTCAATGCTAATTAAATATATTTCATGAAGCAGCAATAGATTCGAAAATCCTTATCCTAAAATACGGACATATGGGAAACTATTAATAATGAGTAACGACTCGGATGATAAAAGAGTTGGGTAGTTATATGGTCAATGAAGACACATGGAGTTAAAGAACATGGTCTGAAGATGATGAAAAATGAGAAAGGAATATTTCTAAAGTAAGATGAGCTTTATCAGATGAAGACTAGAAGGAAATAGGTATATATATGCTATATTGAGGGGATATTATTGTAGTGATGTGATAAAGTAGCTAAATGGATAGACTGTAGTATTGGATGAAGAGAAGAAGAAGAAGTTTTAATAATATTATGGCAATAGTGGATGTCCAGAGTGCAGACTCTGTGAGTTGATCCATAGATACTTAGTTCCGATTAGGTGGCTAGATATTTTTATGAGTTTTTGTTCATTGTGAGATGACAAGACAATACAAGTGAAGTGATGTGACGTGATAAGATGCGGCTAGAAAAGTAGAAAATAGCTGTTAGCCACTATATTATATTTATTATCGAGGGACGGATGGAGAGAGCTCAACAGCATCAGCATCTATAGATTTATGAACTCAATAAATTTCTGCCGTCTTTAGCCTTCCCTCCCAATGCTCAACTCAAAGGATAAGGAAAAGAGGGGAAATGTTATTAAAAGAGGAAACTTTCACTGTTCACTGTACATAAAGCGGGCAGTTGACTACTACCTCCTCCTCCTCCTGCTACGGCACAGACAAACTCTTTGCCCTCTTCTTCCTTTCCTAATTCCGCACAGTCCTAATCCGTAAAAAGAGTCTTAACTTTTTACTCTAGTCTAGTCCACTTTCCACATGTCCACTGGACACACCGAGAGAGAGACAAGACCAGACTCTCCCCACATTTTCGATAACTTGTCCAAGTTTCTCATTTATGTACCTACTAGCTATGTACAGATAGGGAGCACTTATCTTTCCTGACTATCGCACCCGCATCCTCCACTCCAAACATCTTTCCACTAGATCCTCCGCTATAAATAGCCGCCTCCTTTATTCAACTCTCCGAGACTGACGCTCCTCAACCCGAAATTACATTTTAAGAAGCATGAGCTTTTGTCAAAGAAAATAAATATGCGAAATATATTATCCCTGTGCGCATACATTCCTTAGCATTCTACCTAGCATATCAAAACTTTGAGAGAAGGACGTAAAAGAAACCTACACACTTGAAAACAGTCGGCCTGTTGTGCTCAATGTGCCTTAGCCCATTCAATATTACAAACAGACAAGACACTAGTACTAAAACGAATCTTAGCATTCAAATATCTCGGATATACATGAATTATATCAGTATATATCATCTTCCTTTCGCTTTTAGCTTTCCCTAAGAAGTCTTATAGAATCCCACATTCTGTCCGTACGTCCGTCTACGTTAGCACGATAAAGGTGCAGGGGTGTTAGGCGAACTGGCCCCAGGACAACTGGCCCTACGGACAACTGGCACAAATGGGAGGAGCAAAGAGCTAGCCTTACCTAACCTAAAGAAACATAGCTCCTCCTCCTTTTAGGGCCAGTTGTCCGTTGTGCCAGTTGTCCTGGGGCCAGTTCGCCGGACACGAGGTGCAGGTGGAGTCCAAATCCAAATGTTAAACATTTTGCTATCACCACTACTACTTCTTCACTATAAATAATTTAATACTACTTGTGTTAATCATTAAGACAATTGGTACATTTCCGCGTTGATTTTCCGTACTGTATACACTGTGTACAGGGTGGCCCTATTAGGGCGAACTTTCTGTTACGGCTTGCCGTTAGTTTTCTTTCTATATTTTATTTAAATTATCGAGTATACATAGAGAAGATAGACATTTTGAGTATTAGCAACAATGTTGACAGAAGATGAAGCGCAAAGTTACTAATGCTAAAATAAAATGGTTCTTAGGGCAGATTTTGCTTTGAATTTAGACATATAATGTAATGGTCACGTGTATATCTGTAGTTAAGATGATGGTCTAGTGAATTGAGTAGGTACACAGTGTAGACATGCAGGAAATCTCAATAAAATCTTCTCCACAACATAACAGGGAGGATTTTATTTATCTGTGTATGGAATGGAGAGGGAATGCTAACGTGGTTGTAACTATACCTAATATGTGCACAAAGCATGCACACAACTTTCAATGTAGGAAACTTAGAATTTGAAGGAAGAGAAACGACATATCTTAAGTAGCTAGTAAAATAAAGTAGAAAGTAGGCAATGTCGTATAAGGAGTCTGAAATGGAGTAAAAGCCGGGCATTTGCCATGTCCATCTATTGTATATCTCCCAATTGGGGCATTATTGCATCTCTTCTCCTTCTGTACCGAGAATTCCCTAATCGTAGTGGATTGAACTGCAAAAACAGTAGTTATTTCTGAAAATACTCTATCTAACTTGAATCTAGCCTTAGCTACAACAACAGAACAAAGTCCTAAACGTGAGTTCCGCTCCTATATAGTGTCCTGAAAACATATAATATTTGTCCATGGCAGCCTATTACTTACATTAGGTAAAATGAAATGCTGGACAAAGTTTGTTTTATTGCTTTCGCTTTGCCAGCTAGAGACATAAGACATAAAATCCATTTAAGTTTCATGTTTAAGTGAGGCGAGAGAGAGAGAGAGAGACAGGGGACAATTGTGTCTATAGAAAATAAAGGACAAAACTCGAAACACAAGTTGCAGTGGGGGAAAACTAAAGGCAAAGGGAATATTTATGTTTATCTACTTGACTTTAGCAGGTAGGCAAAAAGCAAAGACTATAACAAGGTTATTGTTATTAAAGTTATAATGGTATAGACAGAGGACGGACGACGTTCGAGAGTAGAGTAGACTAAAGCTAAACCTCTCCAACTACTTAATGTTAACAATGTGTGGACAGAATGTAGAATTTTCTCTTCCTAAGTGAAATTCGAGTCACATCACAACTCAACTGGATTGGTTGGGTTTGGTTTGCAAGATTGCCGTACGAGAGTGAGCAAATAACCAAGTTCACTCCTTAGCCATTATACATATCCTGAGTAAATAGAAATCTAGCTTAGTGTCTACTCGCCACGAACAGAAGAGAGCCCCACTAGCAAGACCAGTCCAATTCTCTTTGAGAAATGGAATATTCTTGTGAAAGAAAATACAAACGTTTTTCACGAATGACCACACACAATCACAAGTCAAATAAATATTATAGTAGGATGGATATATATATATATATATGTGTACATACTACGCACGTACTATGTAAACATACATTAGAAGATAATATAATAATATTATCTAGAGAGCTATCCATGCATGCACCTCCTCCTATCTCCAGTTACATGGGATATAGTCATAGGGTTAAATATCTACTAGAGTTTTTGCAGTCTCTCTCAGGAATCTAATGGAAAGAGACAGGGCAGGAGGACATAAAGAATAGTTTGTTTGTGGAATAGGATAGTTTATTCTAGGACAAGACACGACATTAGTTAAGCATTTGATTAGGCTAATCCAATTCGTCACACTATTTCTGAAATACATTAGATATTATATATCGTATCGTTTATTAGTCAGTTGTCTACTGCATCCATCCCTCCACTCTTCCCAAATTCCCATGTGCAGAACAATGGAAGGAATATGCATGTTTCTAATGTAGAGCCATTCAAACAATTGCCTTGTCTCATTTCATCTATTTTATAGGCTCGTATAATTCAACTCAATCTAATGTAATATAATCTCCTTGATGCTTTCCATCCCATCTACTCTCGTCTGATTAGTGTTCTCAAAGCCCTAATGCTTCTAACAGAGGATAGCACATTAAATTATAGCTCAATGCATTACATTCACTATTTGATATATGTACAAATATATATTTATATATATATATCAAAAGTATAATATATAATATATTGTGCAAGTAAATATATAATTTCGAAAGTGTGTGGTGTGGGGTTATGTTTAGTGTCTCTGGACAGGATTCCTCTAACACTAACAGTCTTGACTTCACTTCACTGCTCTTTCCTCCCTGGATTCATTCTAATTTATGTTTACGGGGCTCAGAGCCCTTCTTCGTGCAAATACGACAGTCATTAAGTTTATTGGGGTTGACTGGACTTGGGATTATCCTTTTACTTCTAATGCATTCTCTCGAGCATGCATCCCCTGTCCCTTGCTATTATCTCACATATCCATGCATCTACTTATAGCCACATACATCACCTCCTCCTCCTACTAACATTAGAAAACATAATACACAACTTGCAACAACTTATTTTCCTATAGATTTCAATTTCGTAAGATTATATGCAAAGCAATCCATCTCCCGCTTCGATTTATTGCTAAGTCTGCATATGGAGTTATTTACTGAGTAGGACACGACACAATAGCAAAAGGAATCCTTAAAGTTTTACGTCTCAAAGCAGTGACAGTTTATTCAACAAATAAACAAGTTCAATACACGTCTTTGCAAAAGCTGGCAAGCACATTCGAACTACTCAAAAAATTTGGAACCTAAATACATTTATATTAAATAATATTTTACATTCAGTAATATTATTAATGTACGGAGATGTACTTTTTGCAAACTAAATGCACAGAAAATCATTTTCGGCTACAAGAAGACTAAATAGCAATTAATAAGTAAACTAAATTAATAGCAAGTAATAAGTACGTTGGTTAGTAGTATACTGATGTGTTTTTGGGCATAGGTAGTAAAAAAGAAGATGCGAAACGCATGTCTGGTAATATGATTAGCAATGCCGAAAGATGTACGCAATCTAATAAAAGTCACTCATTCATAAAGTGAAGCGACAGCATGACACAAGTAAATCATGTGGAAAATGAGAGCTGAGAACTCACAAGTTGAGTACAGATGAGTTCTTCTTACAGTTGGATCTATAATATTATTATACTACTAGGCTAAATCCTTTTTCATGAGACTGTCATAAGTTTGACATTGTAGAGAGGCGATAGATGAAGGAGACATAATATTTTAATAAGCATCAGGATAAAGTGTAAGGAGGGAGAGGAGGAAGGAACTAAAGTATGAGGAAAGCCTTCGTGATTATATTTTGATTATACCTGCTACTTATGTGCTATTAGCGACATTATTGCACATTCATTCATGTGTCTAAGGTATCTGTCACTAAATAGTGCTTAGTGATTTCTGTGCAAAGATGTTTTATGCTCTATAGTAAATTATGCAGAGGGATAATATGGGAGTGTATTTCATTAATAATTTACGCCTGTCAAATAAAAATTGTCTAGAGGAGGACAAGGTGAGTGTGATACATGAGTTCACGTTCCCAGACAGCTAAGGTGACATGTAGTAAACGAGGAAAAACTCTTTTTTAAATTAGTAGCACAGGTGGCCAAGACAGATACTGTGCATCTCTTTATAAACATGTACACAAATGCTCAAGAGTTTCACTGCTTTCATGTAAAGGAAGAAGAGAGGTCGTGCATTGAGAGCAGAGGAATGCAGTCTGCTCTGAATCTCTCAGTTTATCTCAAATTTTCTGCATATCATAAGAAAAAAAGAAATGTCTAGAGCGCTATGGATAGTAGAACAGGAGAAATGCTGCACACGACGAAATATTTGGCAGTTGCAGCAGACGTTTTTATAAATTAAGGAAATAGTAGCTCCTAGCCCCCCGTATATTATAATATAGTAGAGATTATCCACTGCACTGCTTTAATAATAGGACACGGATCTGAGGTTTACAATATTTATAGTCCCTTCCCATAGTTTCAATGCTCAAGGAAGGAAAGTTGATTCTCGGCTTTTGGCTTCTCTTGTCACAGAATTGCTCCCAGCAGTCACATCAAGTCAAATGCTAAATATTCATCCTTGTCATCGCCTTTTACGAATTACGATACTACTACGATCTCACACACTTGCATATAAATGTATATTCATATGTATATTCATGTAATAATCTCAGTTGTCTTGTAATAAGAAATCTGAATGAAAAGCGAACATCCTTTCCGTATCTCTCGAAATTACACGAGAACTTTCTGTATGCTCACAGCACTAACTCTTTGCATAGATTATTATTAAGGATATTTGATATTGCTTTTACTCTGTAAATCATTGCACTGCTTTTCATTACACGCAGAGGTGCATCCTAACAGGAGGTCTCCTATTCTTTACATGCCTTACAGCTAAATTTTACGCATTAATCCCACATATGACAATTATTGTAGCTATCCATTAAATACTTCCTTAACTCATACTCCTATGTTTAATTTTGAGTCTAATTCCTATACATAGAATATTATCATATAATAAGTCCGTGATATTATCTAAAAAATTCCTCGTGGCATATTTTTTCCAGCGCTTTGTGCTGGTGCAGCAGTTTTAAAGAAATTCACCTTTGTACACGTTGACTCTTTTAGAGTATGTAAGTTGTCGGTAGGTAGTTGACTACAAGGGATATTTTTCGTATTGTCCTGCATTTATTTATGCAAGCAATACTGAAAGGTAAGCAATGATTCTGAATTATTTCAGGCGATTAGATCGGCATTTATAAAACTCGGCATGTAAACATTGAGCAAGGCAGAATACACAATAGGAGAAAGATTAATGAATGGATATTGACACTTGTATGCATCAATGTTACACAGCTATAAATTTTACATACATGCACATCATGTGCCTCAGGAACTAACTTTGAAAAGGTAAAAAGACTCTGTTGATTGTCCTATCAAGGCACTGAAAGCATTTGCTAATATTGGCAATTATCTGTCTGGTGGTCATCACACAATGCCAAATCGTGACAAGACATGCGGCACTGAACTATTTGTAACTTTTTTAAGGATGAGTGAAACTATCTATTAACGATTACTAATACTTTATACCAATCCAATAAAATACTTAACATAATATTTATCCTGTTATGTTAAGATTAAATGCAGATAATTTGTATACAAGAAAATAAATAAAGAATCTATATTAAGGAATTAGTTCTTTTTGGACTGAAGAAGGTGCACTATATACGGATACACTAAATGGAAAGTTTGAGTTTGTCTTTTGGTTGTTATTTCAAAGTTTATTGCATATTGTTAGATGAATAGAGTGCCGTCCCATGCAAAGAAAGGATAAAAAATGGACGCTAGGCAGCTACGTGTAGTAGATGGTAAAAAAAAGCTAACAATAACAGTAATGGCAAGTTATCAAGTTACATCTATCTTTACAAATACAAATTCTATCCGTTTAACATTACAGTGCAGTGGGATAAAATCTTGGCTACACAATGGATGGAAGAGAGAATGGAGGCTCTCGTCCGTACAAGAAGGGAATAATGCCGTAGCTGTTGTAGAGAAGATATCACAATGACAATTGAATGCAACTTACTTTTTTGAAACTGTTGGAAGACAACATTTGAGAGGTAAAGCTGGATTCCCAGAGCGAGAGCGTGTGATGCCAGAGCCACGACCACGATTACATATCCCCACCCACCTTCTGGGTAATAATGTTGCTGCAGCGTTCGCCAATCTGATCTTTTCTTCGTCTCTCCTCCAGCAACCCCTGCTGAATCCTAAAAATACACATACAATACAAAATCTACTAGTAAATCAAATTCATTCCTATTTTTTATAACAGAAAATATTGCTAATCCTTGCAGTATAGGTTAGAATCTGAAAATTCTATTAAATTGTAATGTGTGTGATGTCTACTTCTGTAAATACATTAATCTTTTACACAATTGGAAAATAGTCGAAATTAAGTACCTCATTAAGTTTATTATTCCACAGGAAAGTATACTACCAGTAGTAATGCTCAGATGAACCAGAATTACAATGTGCAATTACAAAAGCTCATAAGGGTGCTCCTTTGTTGAAGCTGTCTAAATTGTGTTCCTAGTTTGCATTTTTACAGCTCTGACTTCTGTGTATTATGTAACCCTAAAGCCCCCTTTCACCAAATGGCCTACTCATTTAGTCCCGTAAAAACACTAAGGATAAATAATAATGATACAGGTAAATAAAACATAAGCTAAGGAGTGGTTGACAAGATTTCCATCCCTGATTCAAGGAGAACGGCTCAAAGTGGAGCAATGAAGTTCATATTTCTGAGTTCTGTTTATATTTTTCGAGGGCACATGTTTCCAACTTTTCAAAAATAAAATTCTGTATAAGAAAAATTAGGAGTTTAGAAACCTGCTGTGCCTTAGAGAATATTTTCTCTTTTTTTTGATATTTTTTGCAGCTTTGTACGTTTCCCCAAACTGTTGGAATGTGGGTTGGAAAATTTTGCATTTGAAATTAGACTGAAGGCCAAGGCGGGAAAGCGACATATAGAATCGTTATGGGAAAATTTTAAAATTCTTGTCGCAAGGTATAGTGCAAGTCACAGAACGTTGTCAACTGCACCTTAACTGAGTAAATAGGTGGATTTTAATTGTAGCCGTTGGTAAGTAATAGAAAGCACACCTGTCTGCAAGTAAAGGATGAAAAAGGTGAGTTGTGTGTGGATGCTGGATGAACTAGCTGCTGAAAGCTTTCAAGTTTTACTATTCATTACTACTCACCTCGTCAACTTGAGATCATTAAGAGCCATATAGGGTTTAAATGTCTAACTTTGATCATCACTTGAGCTCAAGTTGATAGGATGCAATAGAAAATTGTTTCTAATGGCTCTAATGCTACGGGTCCTTAACTCCTCACTCAAAAGTCGAGATGAATGGTTGGAAAAGATGGAGACTGGCATAGAGAGATGCTAACTTTTTATCGTAACGATGCCACATGGGAAGAGCGTGTAGTGTGGAGGGGGTTATATGTAGATACATGACACGGATTTGTAGATGAGATGTATAGCTCCAGTGTAAATATAATAGAGACAAGAGAACAAGGGAAAAGACAAGGGAAGCACAACCTTTTTCGACTTATTTGGCTCACTCCTCTAAAATTACAAAGAGGAAACTTTGAATTTACACTCTCGAATGTTAAATTAATGGCTTTTAGACCTAAATGGACGTCCATTAAGTCAGTTAAGGCTTTGCAAATAGGCTCTTTACTCTTCTGCTCCTGGCACAGTCGTAGCTTGCAAGAAATGGCAAGCTCTCATTTCAACCTATTACTCCAGGCCACAACATTTAATGATAAACGCAATACTTTACGCTTTGCAATTTACAATGGAATCAACGTTCTGTCTTGCCTTTCAGATTAAGATAACAATACAACGGGATACTGCTTTCATTTTCAAGCCAATCCTCAGCCTCACTAAATAATCCCAGCACCTATTTAGGCATCCAACCTCCAAACTTTATCTTTTCGCAAATCTCTTCTTTTACATAAGGATCCGCTCCTACCTACCCACTAGAGAATAATTAAACTAACTATTATTGCATGATTTTGTTTTATTCCTATTTACTTAGTAGCCTCACAGTCAAAATTTGAAAGAATAGAAGACCTTATTGCTAATCTCAAAATGCTATTTACTTTTAATTTAGAAAATGTATAACATATAATTTGGAGTAATAGCAAAGTCATTTACAATATTTGAAAAAGTTATAATTAATACATTAGGTTAAAATGCAAAATAGAATAGTTGAAAAGACAATGAACGAATTTTATGATTTATAATGAAGGGCCATTAATTTGTCCCCTGCTAATAACAGCCCTTTAGTTTCAATCCGAAACTGATTTGAATGTAGGTAGCTGTCATATTCGTAAATAGATGGACAAAACTTATCGTATATATACCTACTATAGCAATAGTACGTGTAGGTAATAGAATTGCTAATAATATTATTTTAGATGGTTGGTCACGATGAGGAAGATGCAGGAATTGGATTTAGTCATGCTGGATTCCTTGAATTATTAGACAGAATTTCTTTTGTGACTTTAGTTATCTTATCTGGGAGTAGTACTAAGAATGTGAGTTTTGAAGATGGAGAGGTGGATGGGGACATGGCATGATCTCTGCGTGGATAAGTAAAAGATATGACAGACTTCTGAGGAAACATCTTCGTTTATGTATGTAAATAGTTGTAAATGTCGTGCCTTGTGGACAACCTGACAAAAGATGATGGATGGCATAGCTTGGCCGACACGAATGTTCCTTTGACTCTCGTCGTCTTCTTCTTTGCACTCTAATACACATAAATGCATTCTACTGCAGACTACAAAAACATATTATTATATTCGCCATATGCGACACATGGACTATTACTATTTCAACTCTTTGCAACTTTGTGTTGAGATCACGAATCCTGTTATCTATCATCTACGGCAGTCAAGCAACAGTACAGATTAAGTGTGTGTTAGGTTTAACTATTTTATTTTATTAGAATCTCCCTGCACAGCAATGCTCAACAAATAAAATCAACAGTACCTACAGAGTTGTTAGAAACGTGAGAAATTCCGTATAGGCATGCTGGAATTTGGAATGTACTACATACTACTTCTACTTACTCACAATTTACGTCAAATTGAATAGCAGTAACCGGGGTCCTTTCAATAATGGAATCATTTGATTGTGTTTTCTTGATTCTAAGATTTTTGCTGTGGGTGGCCTTTTGGGTCATTGAATATCGAAGAAGATGATCATGAGTAACATGTAACATGGGATTTATTGACTTTATTACATCTATTACTAATACTGTAGTTATTAGTAGCTATGTACTCTTATTTAGTACACAAAAATATAACTTTTCTCTCTGCTATCCTGTCACTTTGCGAAAGATCCGGAATAAATAAATTAACGTACAAAACACCATGCATAAATGTTTGTGAGTAAAATAATAAAATATTTCTATAAACAGAAAGTAGATTGGAGTCAAGTCAATTCTTCTATTATTTAGAAATGTTAGAAAAGAGTTTCTGCTTAATGGTAAATCCTTGACTGGTATGATAACACTTAATATCACTTACTATTAAGGTTGCGTGAGTTGTAAGCAAGAAATATTTTGGAACTAAATTGAATAGACAATTTTTGAATTTAAAATTCAGGGCATTTTGTATTCAGGGATTTCCCCTCTGCAATTTCGATGCGGGAAAATGAGAGAGAAGGAGAGAAGTGTTTTATGAGTTGTGTGTGAAATTATGATTAAATGATGGAAGTGACTACATATAGATAAATGAAAATGACTTGAGGCTAGAAAAGGCAAGTCTTGGAGTGATGGGAAGATAAGATGGACAGTTGTTAAACTAGAAAAAGTACCTGTGTAAATAGTGCAGTGTGTGCGAATGTAAAAATGCTAATATCTTGGAGATGTAAGATAAAAGAAAAACAAGTGCTCCCTGACTCACCTGCTCGGCAGAGGAGCCTCCACCCAAATCTTTCACCTTTCCCTTGTTGTTGATGTCATGATTAGCTCCGTGAGGACCGCCAACACCTCGTCTACCTCCAACTCCGCCCCCGCCGTTTTGCTTGCTACTCGAATTCTTCTGCTGCGATTGGTGCTGTCTGCTGTTGGCAGTCGCAGGTGTATTATTAGAATTATGGCACTGACTCGACTCCTTTTGCGACGGCATTTGCTGATGAAGAATTCCAAACTGAGGAAGGTAAGCAACAGGCAAGGACTTTGAGCGAAAGTATTTCACCATCATTTGCATTTGCTCATTGTCCTGCTCGTGTTGATCGCTATCTAATAGCTGACCGTTATCTTCCTCTTCATCCATTTTCAGACTTGTAATTCTACACTTTTCCTCCAAGACTTCCAACACCGTCCATTTCTCAACTCCTAAACGCACAGACTGTCCTAGACATCACTTCCATCAATCATAAAAACAAAATTCAAAGTATCTCTTACTGAAGATTATTCTGTGGGATTTGTATTCTCCAACAGAAATTAATACTCATCAGTCATCACAAAAGGATCGTTGCACAAATTGTAGACGTCGTCGTGTCCATATTTAATTAAGTGATATCACTTTTCAATCTCATCGCCACTCCCTCCCACTCTCTCAGATTAAATTCTCGTTAACTTCCCTTCTGTATTAACATTCTTGTGATGATGTACTTCTGTTTCACATTCTCAATTTCTCCTTCCACATTTCTTCCTTCTCTCTTCCAATGTCCTTTATCCTTTCAAAGAAGATTCACAATCTTATCCCTGTGTCTTCAACCACATAGATTATTACATTAAAAGACTTGAGTTAGTAACAAAGAGTAAAGCACCATTGTTCAGCAATTGCCCCATCGAACTTTTGATATTCATTGTTTTATTGTCACACGTATCCATCAGTTTTAATTGTCTTGTCTTTGTCACTTGTCACATCTACTTAAGATGCACCCTTCATTAGTCTTTCATAAATGCATTTTCACGTACTTAGTATGTATGCATTTGCAACAGGCCGAATGACTGCAGACCCTAGGTCGTAACAATTTCCAAGTATTTGTTCCCAATATTTATTTTTGATATGGGTATGGCTATGACATATTTCAACGATCTTCTTCTCCCACAAACAATTTTCGCCACGAATTTCCCTGAAAATGTAAACATTTGCATCATCAGACTTTCTACCTTAAAACAAGAAAAGACAAAAAGTTGATCTATTAATATAGTAAAATATTTTTACGGAAACTCAGACTTTCTTTAATTGGTTATCAGCTACACTAAAATTAAGTTTTGAAGACCTTTCTCCGACATGAATAGCACGCAAGGTACTATGTACCATATAAATGTGTTATGTCCTGTAAAATGAATCTGCTCAAAAGAAAAGCAGAGGAACGCATCTCCTTAAACCGAACACACATTGAATAGTTGTTATTAAAGGAATGAGCTCGTTAAAAACATCGTGCTTGCGTATCTAAATTCTTGAGTCTAAATTCAGCCGATGACAAGGCAGAAAACAAACGAGAAAACATTCAAGAACAGATACAACAAGACAAGCCAACAACAAAAGTTAAGTTCTCTTCTATTTGCTTCAACAATGAAAATGACATTCCTCTTCAATCAAATGGAATCTACTTTTCACGTAGGTACCTATCTAGATGTTCTTTCTCTGCATGTGCACAACAGAAGAACTCGCACCAAATAAACCCACCAACTGCATAATTCAAAGTATAGAAATTTCGACAACGTGTGTTAAACCATGAAGCAAATCCCAATGCCACAATGATACCTAATAATAATATTAGGTACCGACTGACAATGTTTAAGTTATGTTGTTTGCCATCTTCAATAGGTAGCATGTATGCTATTGCTAACAGAATATTCCCTTGTATTATGCTTAGTTATAAATTAATTCAACCATAAAAATCATTGTTCATGAATAAAAACTTTATATTTCGAATCTATCGTTTCAGTAATGGAACTTGAAAACTAATACTCATGGATAACTATTAATTCTTGATTTTTCCTAATTCCTGATCCTGAAGCATTGACAAAAACAGTTTCAGAAACATTAACATTTAATAATTCTCAATTATTTCAATTTATTAGTGCTAGAATAGAGAATTGGTATAATTGAGAGCTAGGAAGTTCACGTGCTGACTAGACAGTACATAGTACATAGTAGCTTTAACATGTGAAATAGAAGGAAAGGGCCAATGATGAAAAATCAAGTAGAGGTAAGCACACAGTTGAAATCGGATAGGGTGACTCAACAAAAGCTGAGACATTGTCTTCCAAAACTCCTTCTTCTTTGTTTCCTACATCTCTGTTCAAGTCTTCACTAGCCATGCAAGAACCTGCGCATGAAACGAACATTCCAAATCATCTCTCTTATTCTGAAACGCAAAATTACTGCTGCATCAAAGCACTTTTAGTTCATCACTGCCTACATATACGAAACAACCAGAGGAGTGATCTCCAATCCTGGTTCCTAACAAAATATCAATCGTTTTTAAAACATCCTAATTTTAGACAATAATGTCATGTAATTGGACGCAGTCCATGCAGAAAAATTGGATATGATTAAAATCCTCAAATATAAAAAAGAATAGATTTTGTTGTACTTCCAAATTAAATGTAGCACAATTCACACTTAATGCATGAAAAACTGAAAAATAGTATTTTGAATGAAAGAATTACGAAGGAAACTAAGAAAGTGTAGTTAGTAGGTATGTAGTTAGCCATGTAGATGTAATGTAATGATGTAAAGTGTGTGTGTGTGTTGTTGATGCAGTAGGTGCATTGGTGAGTGGAGGTTGCTGAAATCAAAGAAAGAGTTGAAGAGTCAGAGGGAAATCAACTTTTTCTTATAGAGGATATTGAAAGAAAGAAGTGGAAGGCAGTGTAAGAGCAGAAAGAATAAGAAAAGGATTTTGTGATTATACACAGATAGCTAATAGTGCCGTCCTGTCGTCTTATGCTAATCTTATTGCTCTGCTCTTACTCCCAGAGTTATCCCTGCCTCTGAATTCTTTTACAGTCTGCTGACTTGCTTTTCTGATTGTCGCTACATTAGTGTGATGTGAGAGTTGTTGTGGATTTAAGAGAGAGAGAGAGAGTATAAGTGTGTGGATATATTATTATTATATATAGGTAGGTAGGAATGAGAAGAAAGAAGACAAAGGGCAGGTATGTTAACTGTTATTAGCTGTCGTTGTTTTGCCAAGGAGTGAGTTGCCTACTTATATATGCAGTGTTATTAAGTAGCAAGAGTACAAGGTATAGAATGAGTTGGACATGGGAGAGGGAGATTAGTTTAGGAGAAGGAGATAATAATATAAGAAGGATGATTATTAGATGTAAGAAAAGCCATTGAAATGAATTGGTCGTATAATGTATGTTAATAGCAACACCCCGATCACATCCCGACCCAGCCAATAATGCAATCCACTTACAGACAGACACACAGAGTGACTTTCTTAGACATCTATCTGTCCATCCATCCAATCACAATACAATCAATAAGCTAATGCTCTTGCTGAAAGATGAGTGCACGAGATCCTCTCTCTCTCTCTCTCTCTGGACGTTTCTCTTCTTCAGATACCATTAGTTCCCTTTATTATCTCCTTTATTGAGCACACTGTGTGTGTATTAATGATTCTTAGAGTTCAATTCTGTGTCTCTGCACAAATACAGGCTGATGAAGGGGGCTTACTACAACCAAATTGCTCAACTATTACTTATTCTTCTTCACATATTGTGACTTGTGACTTTTACAATGAATATAATCCTTTGCAGATAACTTGTCTTAATGTTATTCTTTGTTTATCCATCTATCTCTATCTCGCAGAACTCATTAAGAAAAGCAAGTATGTAGTGTAAATCTAATGTCTTCTGATGTGATGTACGTGTACTTTGCCCTTTTTATTTAGCCCTCTCCTCCGTCCCTAGAACGTATGATAATTATGTCCACCGTGTACTTTTATTCACCTATAGCTACTTCAAATCAAATCCTTACTTGCGCATATTATAAGAACGATGTTATTCTGCAGCTCAACCTCAAGAGGGTGAATAACATTTAAATTGACAGTTTTCCATCATTCATTGTTATTTATTTTCATTGCAGAATCACTTGACTTGAGAAACTTCTGCAAAGCGAAGACTTTCCTGTCTTGCTCGATAGACTGCCCTGACTTGCCAATCACACTTACATCCTACCACCAACGTACACAATCCCATACCACTAAATAATCAAAGAATTTACCTACCTTTTTTACCTGTGCACCTCCTCTACCAAAGACTTGCTCTTTTCAATCTCACTCACCTGACTTGATTTCCTCTTTTCTATCAACCATGGAATTAATTCCATATGCACAACTGTCCGCATTAATTACTTCACTATTTATTTACTCAATTTCTCTCTTTCGTTCGACATTTCCAGCTCACCCTATTCAATATTTGCTGACATGTGAAGAAAACTTTGTCAAATCTGAATTTTAGTAAATGGAAATAGTTCTATGGGAATTTTAAAATATTAGCCGTACATACTACCATTAGATTAAAATCAAAGTCAACAATATCAAAGGAAATATTATTTTCGCTACGGTAGCCAAAAAAAAGTTGCACTTTGTCAGATTGACTTGCCGAAGTCTTGAGATGTCACAATATTTTTTCTGCGACACATCCGTGTCTTAATGTCTAAAGTAGATTCTCAGCCCATTTGGAATGGTTAATCTCACATAATAAGTAATAATTCCTGATTATAACCTGATTTGAAGGGATTTCTTCACGTGTGCCAAAAACGAAAAAAATTGTCATCCACTGCTTTTTACTCGTGACCTGTTGTGATGTCTTGTACTAGTTTGAAAAGAAACAGTATTTCCTTCCACATTTATATTCAAAGGTTAAAATTTGCAACGACCATAAGGAAATTTTGCAAACACTACCGAGACTGGTTTTTTCCTTTGTTTACACTGTCCTAGCATGTAAATATTCGCTCAGCAAAGTTTTTACTATAATATTGTCATTGACCGTCCAGTGCAGAACCCCCAATCAGTATTTTCAGTATCCTAAATTGAGAATAGTGGTGAGTGTGGCTACCAATCCAAAAATATTTCATTTAATGCTGCTGCTGATTTTCAGAGGCGAAACGGTGTCAATAATTAGAATAGAAACTAGTTCATAATTCTGACTTATCAGAAAACTGTCTGAAGAGCGTCTAAAACTCAAAAATGATGCTGCACAGTCTCTTGCGTCACTCTGTTTTGAATCTCCAACGTTAAGTCTTGCATAACAGACAGTTTATTAATAATATGGCAGTAAACACATAGTGATAATTTTAATGGATGCTGCACTGCGTTGTAAGTGTAAGAGAGTTTTAAAAATATTTACTTCAGGTTTAGCCTCATAAAATGTATAATTTTAGATGTAAAAATGGTTTTCCCTGAAAGAAAACGGGAAATGACTATGGTTATCTATAACGAAATGCCAGAGTCGCACTTCACATCGAAGAGATTAGGTAGTAAAATTCTCCACCGATTTTCATGTGATGTAAAGTGGTGGAAAGAAGCTGAAGCTATGGCACCTCGTGTCACAAACATCAGATTACTCGTCTAAAGTAAACCAAACCACGTTAATGCTGTGCTACTGCAGAAAAGCAGATGATTCAGGCCGGCACGTGGAGAAAATCTGTTGGAAGTTAAACGATAAGTAAAGTACTTACTAGGACATAGAAGAGTTCATTGGGTCCAGTGCTGGAAACTGAGAATTTTCCTTCTAGCAGCGAAAACAGCAGAATGAATTCTCATCTCAATTCACCCAAGCAAACTACGTACATGCTCTACTTCTTGACACAGACACACAGATCGTAGAACAAATTCAATATATCCTACAGATGCTGGAAATGTTTAACAAAGTTATCAGAAGAAATTCAAAGAGCAGAGAGAATCAGAGTGACACCATGAAAGATTTCGTAGAAAAGTCAATTCCTAAGAGTTTGGGAATTGTGAAATTGTTCCACAAATACTGACAATGAGATATAGACAATCTTACAATAATATATATCTGTATTGTTATAGTATACTTTTGTCTTTTAGTTTTTAGGCACAGTATAAAAATTGAAAATAAGTAGCAGTTGCACGGAATAGATAGCGAATGAAAGAAAAGATGAGGCACAGTGTGGAATTTCGCAATGTGATTGAAAGAGGAGATTCAGTAGGTAGTGAGTGAGCTAATGCTCGTGAGTATGTAATGTATAGTTAGATAAGTCAATAGTTGTTTGAATTGTGGAAGAGCTGGGGCACTATGTTCAATTTGATGAGGAAGGAAGTGTATGGAGTAGTTGGTAGGATGGAGAGTGAAATCCAGTCGTGCAATTCTAGATTGGAGGAAGGAAAAGTTGAAGAGGGGAAATGTAATGGTAATGTAGTACTAGTATGTTCATAGATCTAATATCTCGCTAGTGACTAATGTGCGGGGGATGTAGGACACGAAAACGCACTGTCAACTGATCCCAACGGTCTACTACTTTCTGTAGTCTACAATAACTGTTCTCTCTCTCCTCTCTCTCTCTATACAGAATACAGAGATGTACATGCTGAGACATTAGGGAAACTGAGCTTAGATCTCTGCTACTAAATGCTAAAGTGGAGTGAAGTAGATCTTGCATTCCTTTCCTCTTCTTTTTACTACAAATACTAGAGAACACGCTCTAAAGGAGTCTCCAGAATAGTTTACTTACATTCCCCTGCCCTCTGATCTCAACTCAACTCACTGTCGTAGCCAACAGAGGATTTTTCACCAAAAACACATATCAGAACTCCCTACTTATATCTATCACAGAATAAACTAAAGGAAATGGCTAGGAAAAAAGTCAAGGAAAGAAATCCCGAAAAGCTATGAATGCTCTTAGTTTATTTAGCGATAGTAATTCCGCTCTAACCGACAACCAACCATACTAAAGATGATATTTTAATAGATACTTTACTTACTTTTTTCTCTCAAACTCCCAAACAGACTTTTCCTACACTATTTAAAGACATGAATGAAGTTCGCTTATACACTCACTTCATCTACTTTTGTTATAAACACCGTTTCACTTCATTCTCGAACCCTTTCCGCAAAGTGTGTGTATCACCAAGGAAGAAAAAAAAACACGCCAGTTTATATTAACTTTCCTTCTGGAAAAAATCCCAAGAAATAATGTTCACTTCACAGATATAATATCAACAATGTTTCTTTTAATGCACTCGATCATCGCGTAGAGGATGCTGCTCTTAGTTCCGAATCCCATCAACGAAACCACCGGAGTCAAAGACAAACGACTACTGGAAACATCAGATGAGACGAAAGCGTTTCAGTGGATTCTCTTCAGTTCTTTGATTTTCACTCCCCCATTTCTTTTCTTTTCTCATAACACAACTCAGATCAATTCAGACACGATAGTTCCGTTTAGAGATATAAATTCCAGACGGAGATTCCGCTCTTTGATGACACGATGTGGACGGAAAGGAATAACCCAGTGCGTCAATATGAAAAATGGAATATATTCCCTTCAGAAGAATAAGGAGTGAGTGAAGCTTCCTATTGGATGAAAAATAATTCTGTCACAGTCACGGAATCTCTAAATTGTTCAACTTTCTCCGGCAGAAACAAAAGCAATCCTTACTCAATGAAATATATTAACGACTGCTACACAATGCAAACATCTACAGACTGTAAGGTTAAGATTATTTAAGGATATTCTATTGAATTTAATTGGTGCGTGGAATGAAAAACAAAAATATTAATGCATAATGAACTAACGATATTTTCAAAAATAGAAAACTAATTGATGAATTTTGCTCGAATTGACTATTAAAAAGAGCCAATTTGGTTTTTCGTCTCAATTCAACAGCTTGACTTCCTTTCTTCAGAGCAACTGAACTGAAAGTAAAGATTTCTAGGGGTAGGATAAGAAAATCTTGTAGTTTTGCCTGTTCTGCTCTGCTATGGCCTGGTGTGATGTCGTCTGGCGTGCTCTCGTCCAACTTGTCTGTGTGTTCTGTTGCAGTGTATGCGAGCTGTGTCTGTGGCACGCAGGGATTGGCACTGCCAACCTATCCCAGCATCTTTTCTCATCTCAACATCCAACAACGCTACACACACACACATCAGATACGCAAAGAACATCCGAAGGAGCAGGTCCTCACTACCTTACTCCTAACTGTCCTAACTAACTAACGATAAGTCTGAGACGCTAGCATCAGCCGTACATACGTCCGTGACCGTCTATTGTTAGCGTCGTTCTGCCTCTAAGTCATCTCCAACAGGAATTTCAGAAGCTACAACTAGAATACAAACGGATATCTTTAGTCTCATCACTTTCATTCAGTCACAACTTCAGTTATTCTATTTCAATCTCTTTTTATACAAATACTTTGATTTGAATTTGGAAAAAGACGATTTACTTAATTTTTGTAATTTCTTTTCGTGCTAGCACTCTTATTGCATTTATTTTGTTTTGAAGAATCAATTTTATATTTCAGTTCAATATATTTTTTTTCAAAGTGTGACCTACCAAAAGCTACATATTTATGTATGTGATGGAAACAAACATTTAGATTATTGCACATCTATCGCTGTCACAATTCAATGGTGGATAAATATAGGAAAAAGAGATGCTACTCCTGCCCTCAGAATAGAATGCCATAAAATGCAATCTATATATTGTGTACAAAGCCTTTATATGTTTTTATAAATCAATCGGATTGTTTTTTAAGAAATTGTGTGCAAATTGTAAGTTTTTTATATTTATTTCCATGAGTAGAATGTATAAATAGTGAATCTAGGGCGAACGCATGAGACATAATGCGAGCATCGATAACTTGGAGAGTGAAAGCATTGCGTATGAAATTAAGTAAATAAAAATGTGTGGCAGTACATGTTAGTAGCGTGTATGTATCTAATAGGAAAAAAGCGTCTGCTCTACAATAAACAGAATAGTTTTGGGTGTCGAGAAAGAAGAATATTTTTTATCTGCTATGGTTGGATGTTTGTAATCTGAGATATGTCAAATAGATTTCAACAGGAAACTAGTTTAGATGTTTTAGGAAATTTATGCTCTTAATCGAGTGACAGAGGGAGGATACTATTTTGACTTAAATACAAAGTTCAGCGAAAAAAGGTTGGCTAAAAAGATTTCTCTCAGTTCAACGTGCCTATACACTTTGTCCATGTTTATATTGCATTTTTTCTGTGTCTTACTATAAGGTTAGAAAATAATGTAGGAAATTGTCTGCCTTAATGTCTATAGGGAAATAATGGATTGGATGTAGTTGGCTGAGTTGTTCGCATTAATATATATCTAAAAGGTAAATGGATATATAGATTGTGTGTATCAAAGTTTTCCTGTATAGAAACCAAGTAAACAAGGCATGTAAGTATGGACATAAAGAAAAGTTTCTTTAGGCAGATTCTTACTTAGAATCCAAATCGTTGACTCAAGTGAAACGCTATCTCTGTTGCGTACATCTGTAAGACGAGCTTTATCTCGCCAGTGTTTTGTTTGTGCATTTGTTATGTTATTCTGTGTCGTGCCGTAACCTAATGCAATGTGATGTAGTGAAAGAGAGAGAGAGAGAGAGAGAGAGGAGACTCTTTTAACATGTTCTCGCTACAGAAGTATGCAAACGAGCCAGACTAAATAGAGTGTCCTAGTGTAGAGAGAACAATATCTTAAGTTGCCAAGATTCCTAAATTTCATGGAACATCATGTTCCCATTGCATTGCACTCTCTCTCTCTGTCTGAGCTACACCAATTTCTCTTCTGAACTTCCCTTTACTTTCTTTCCGGCTTATTTAAGAAGGACGAAGGATCAGACAAGAGAATTTTGTTGATACTTACTTTGCATACTATTGGCATTAGCTTAATACTCCGTGTCATTTATGCCATGCCACTCTGCGACAATTTACGCCACTTATTTACAACTAATTTACTTGCTCAACCAACCTAAAACCTACCTTAGCCAAATAAAACGCTATTTGCTAAACCCTCTTCTTCTCTTAAGTGTCAGAGTGTTCTAACCAATTGTATTTCCAAATCCATATTTCATTAGAATGACAATTAATTACCGTTAATTAATTTAGATTAAAAATTACAAAGTTTTCAAAGCGTTGCAGCTTTTATGGGGGGTGTAGGTTTATCATTTCAATGCGTTATATAAATTATTGAATGACATATTTACCATTAAAAAGGATTATACCATTAAAATGCATTTTTACCACTAAAGTACACTTTTACCAGTGGTTAATAAAATGACACAATTACAATCTTAGAATGAAATTTTATTCATTTAAAATGTGTTTTTTGGTCGATGTCCTCAGAAGATATTATTCGAAATTGTAACATGGTCTTACTAATAAAATATTCACTATACGTTATCATTTTTATTCAATCTTTGAAAATTGATTATTTAGATGAGGGAACTTGTTTCACTCTTTATAGAAAGGTTGGACTCTGTCTGTCCGTCTGTGTGTGTGCGTGTGTATCTTTGTGTCATCCTCAATTACTTCAGTCATTCCTAATTTATGAAAATGACAGACTCTGTCTCTACATGTTCCCTCTTTGTTACATTCGTTTACAACGGTTTATTCATTTCAATTAGATCTCCCAATTGAAGTAAAGTGATTTTAAAAGTGTGATGTATCCGTTGTGTATAGGTAGGTAAGCATAGAATTTTATAATAAAAAATACGAAACGAAGAAGTTTACATTTCATCTATTTTTAAACTCATCTTTCAACTTGTCTCCAACAAAATCAACAAAACGACCCAAGTGCAACTGGTTTTATTTCATTTGAAATGAATCCCTTTAATCTACATTCACATCCACGTCAAAATTGCATTAACATTTTTTATTCATTCTCATCCTCAACATGAAATAGATTATGGAATGGGAGTAAAGGATGAAAGACAAATGGCAAACAGTCATAAATAGAGCACAATGAAGGCAGAATGTTATTCATACGAGGGTGTGTTAGATTCCTCCAGCTGAAAAACTGAAAACATAATTAAAGAAATTCTTTATGAGCCATTATTGAATATTTATCTAACTACCCAATATTAACACTTGCTCTTCCAAGACAAATTAACCATCTAATTTTAAGCATTCGCATTTCTATCTTGATTTGAAGGTCACAGTTCAAAGTACGGAGCAAAGTCCATAAATGTAACATATATTTTTAAAATTTATAAATAAAACTAACTCTGACGAGGACCCAAATATGTTAACATTAGTCAATTAATTGCTTTTCTACTTTAAATAGATATATTGTGCATGTTTTGATGGGTTCATGCGTTATTATGCTAATGCTTGTAAAGCTTAAAAGTCAAAAACCCTGTATTACTTGTGTTACTAAATGCAAAACATTAAAATTGGTTTAGGTTTCATATTTCCACAGCAATAGTGTATCATTCATATCAAATATTATTCAGTTGAGGCTAGGGACTTAGTTGCTGCGCTGCAATGGGAAATAAATGAAATAAATTGCCAGTTGTCTGATGAAATGAATTGCCCACACTCCTTGTCAGACGTGCATTTATTAATAAGTGAAATAAAAGCCTTTGTGCATTTGTTCTGTTCATAGGAATGGCACATCCCTAGATTGTCTAAGCTATGTGGAGCTATTGTCTCAGTCACAGACTTGCATCATGTAAATGAATGAGAAATGTGTGTGAGGGAATGTTGCTCTCTGTTTTAATACAACTGCCTACTCTAATCGCCAATAAAAAAGACAATTTGTATTTAGGCAGCATATGTATTACATTTTGTTTACATTGATACAATTACTGTAAAATGTAGTTATGTATTCTATGTGTTGTGTGATAGGGATTGTTGTGTGATAGACTATTATTAAATATTCAACAACCCTATAGTTAGTAACAATAAATTTCTCATCTCATTCCGTTCTAATTTTAAGGAGCACTTGCATTACTCACAACTAAAAGACCCAATTCAATCTTCAATCCCAACAGACTGCCGAAACACAGACTCTCATAATTGAAAAAGAGTAATGCGCTCCTGGCTTCTGTTTTACTCTGAGTCTAATGTTGTTCAAGTTATTTTTATGGACAGGAATATCCGTCATAATTGTTGGTGCTAGCTTTTAATCTGTACAGTATTATTACGTAATTAATGTCCAGTCGGCTCATTTACAATGAAATATTGCAGTCTTTTTAATTTCTAATTCTATTTTGACACTTCCTTTTTTAGCTCGCAGACTATTTTTAGCGCAGTTTCTTTTTTATGTAGATATCTACTCATGTACTATGTATGCTCTTCAGAGGAAAACCATACAGACTTTCTTTAGTTTTTGATCCAATTAAATCAAATTGGGATTTTCATTCATTACAAAACATTCCTTTTGTGTTATTGACTGCAGATGAGTTAGTAAATTAGAATTTCCTGCACAAGTGACACGAAATAAAAAATACATTTCAGCATCATTGTCCATTGTAAATATGAATTTTCTAAAATTAATTTTAGTATTTTATGTACAGTATATATATACAAATGAGAAATGGAAACGTTCCACAATTTAATTTCGATATAAATAATTTTTGTTTAGCAAAGATGTAGTGTAGATCGGTTGCAAGAAATCCAACAAGGAGACAATTTTTGATTATTATTGTAAGAAGTGCCGACGCAGTAGGTTCGATTCATCATAACAAAATTTAAAGTCATGCTCCGCTAGCTAAATCAAGAGTGGGATATAAATTGCAAGAGTGGCAGTTATTAGTTATCAGGAGGACAGGGAGAACTAGAGTGTAGTTAGCATTAGCAGCGACAGCAAGAGTGACGAGAAATTATTTCCGCCAAATCTTATTTTTGGTTCCGAGCCATAGTACTAATATAAACTTCCAATTACACGCACTCATCTCTCGGCTTAGGCTCAACAAACCGCAAGAAGATGATGCGACATCATCATTTGTTTCTTCTTCCCTGTTTCTATCTTATGGGATTTGACAGGCAAGTCGAAGATTTTCAGATTTCTCCTTCTATTTTCCCGTCTGCTGCTTTTCGGGTGTAAATATTAGCAACTTCAAAGTCAAAATTTCCAGAAAATATGTCATCCAAGATTAAAAACTTTAGTCATTGACTTTGACTTAACTAGGCAAACATGTTAGGATGGTTTGTTTTATTTGGAAATATTTTCTGGCTCATAATCTGAGAATTGGTGGCTTCTCAAAGCGAAGCTTTATTTTAAACAAGTCAAATTCGTGCAGGGCTAATGTGCACACTCTCGTTTAGCCAACATTTATTAGTCTGCCGCTCGACTTGGACTGATTGCTACAAATGCTTTACTGACAATAGTGACAACTAATTAATTTAGACCAAAGTGGACTTATTTCCCGATGTCGTTGTTTAAATAGAGCAAGTTCACTTATCACAATGGCATTACTGTAGTTAAAACTACACTTCTGACAAACGATTTCAAGTATGTACACAAATGACATGGCACGCATTTTTCCTAGCTACGCTATGCGACAGTTATTTTAAGAATTTTGTGAGGTGCCTGAAACTATGCTCAGTAATGAAGAATTACTGAGTGCATATTTGAGACTAATGAGCTCTTACTCATTTGAATTGACAAATGCATTTATTTTGAGAACCATTGCACTAAAAGCAAATGTACAACTTTTACCGATTTACCAATGTTTTCAACATCGGTACGTTTTTTGTCTTCAATTGCCTTGTTGTTGCTTCCATCAAAAACTCTTTTCCTTGTTCTCCTTTTGTCTTAGACGGAAAGTACTGTTTATATTTACGACTGTTATGTAGAGGTTGTAAGTAATTAAGTAAGTCTTTTGTATGCATTATTCTCAAATTCAGATCTTAAATCTGAATTCTTTCTTGTGAGTTGTCTAGATAGGAAGGAGATGACTAATTAAGTCGAAAACGTAAAAGGTTATAAAAAGGCTAAGGCCACATTACATGTGTATTGCGTCCCTATTCAGAAAACAATAAGCATTGAAAAAGATAAAAGGTCAGTTTCCCTGACCGCGTTGTCTCATCCAATTCCAATACAAGGAAAGGATGAGTAGGTAGCTACTCTATCTATAATCTTTTTCATTTTCGACTAATCTGGACGCTATCGAAAGACTGGATAATTTTAGATACGTCCCTAGTTAAAAATAACTTGCAAATATCGTTACCTATTTCTGTTAGCAATGCGATGCTGAGAACTTAGCAAACACTTTATCCTTTGTATACGCTACATTGGCAATAGTATCCTGTATGTATATAAACATTTCTGTGCCCCTCATCCTTACCATGCAACTTTCTTACTAGACTTCACTCGAAAGCAAAGGAACTCTCTCTTCGGGCGAAATCTGCTCTTTCTGTGTCGAGAGACGAAGCAAATCTTCCACGTTTACTTTCTGCTACACAGATGGAGATGATACCCTGAGTTTCTTAGAAGCTAACAAAAGGTCCTTGTACTTCTGCAAACCAAATTCATCTCTACAAAAATACATTAGCATCTCAATATTATGTGATTTTCACTAATTAAATATTTCAGAGATTTACTCCGTGTACTTATATACATGTACTTATAAAGCCCATGTCAACATTTCGATTTTTGGGATTTGGTTTGCAAATGACCATGGAATATAAGGGGGGCGAGAACGGCCTTTTATGTCTTTTTCGGCAATCCTCCCATTTGAGGAATCTCCATGGATATTAAATGA
>JAAAYG020087955.1:0-35591 GCA_009936455.2 Tomocerus minor | reverse complement strand
TCATCATTGCCAGCTGTGGTCGTTAATGTCACTCCATTTCATGGAAGAAAACTTTCACGGGAACTTCTTTACGTAGCCTGCAGCAGATCAACTTCCTGCAATGGACTGTACATAGATGGCAAATTTGAACCTCCGGAAGCTCCGAGTACTGACGATGCTGTAACTATAGAAATGTCAAGACTTCGTCAAAATTTGCTAAATTTTTCCATATATTTTTTACAGGATTATGATGATAATTTTGAAAAACTTTATTTCCACAATGTGCAATCGTTTCCACTTCATTGTAGAGATGTAATTTCGGACCGGTGTGCAATGGCATCGAACATGCTTGCTTTTGTAGAACCCCATATTCTGGATGGTGATATTATAACACTATCAAATTTTGACATTGCTTTTAGATCAAATTGCAGACGAAATAGAAATTCGGAAGGTGCATTAGTTTTCTTAAAGCAAAATACGGTCACAGAAAATTCTCCCATAGCAATTACGGAATTCAAAACAACGTCTTCTGGTCATTGCCTTTTTGTTATTTGGAGAGCTTCGAATGCTAGCATAGTAATGGCTTATAAGTCTCCAATATACAGCAACACTACCTTCTTGGAAAAATCAATGGAAATTTTAAGTACTTTGAAAGGCAATATAATTTTTATTGGTGATATCAATATAAATTTACAAGAGCAACAAGGTAAAAGTGTTTTAAAAATGTTTCAACATCTTCAACTGGAATCAAAACTAGACATTCACAGTGCCTCCACAGATGGGGGAACTCATATCGACTGCTGTTTCTCCAATGTAAGAAATTTGAAAGCGTGGCACTACGAATCTTATACCAGTTATCATAAACCTATTTGTGTCGCATGGCCAAAGAATTTTTAATTAAATTTGATAGTAATGCTTGGTTTAATACACTTTGATTGTTAGCAATAGACTTTTTGTAATCATTGACACTAAATTTTAAACATTTTTTTCCTAACAAATGTTATATTTTAATATAAATGTTTCAAGTTCTACAAAAGATGCTGTTGAAGTTTGTAATTTTGTGTTGTTTATTGAAAAATTTATTGTATGTGGAATTACTATATGTAGAAAATGAATATATATTAGTTATGATTACAAGTAACATCACTGTATTATTTCTAACTAATTTCTATATGTAATTACTTCATCAGATATACTTATAAGTTGGAAATTAATTCAAATGTGCATTAGTGAAAATATATATTAGTATTGATAGTCAGTGGAGAAACTAATGTAAGCTAATAACTGAGTCTTGTACTGCTTAACGTAAGTTTGGGAAATTGAAATTTACGTAAATTGAATTTTCAGTTTCACTATAGAAGTTTCCCATGTTTAGTCGTCTAGGTCCAACAAGCATATGATACAGAGGAACACGTCACTCTGTTTTATAGCTGTTTGAATAGTTTATTTATTCACATAGAGCCATGATTCTATACTGCAGCTAGTATACTGTTCGTAGTCTTCGTAGTATTAGTGTTTATATTGCGTGATTTTGCTAGTAGGTATTCACTGTTTAGTGCATTTAAGTTAATATAACACTGCATTATTATGCAATAAATACGCATCGATTCTTAAATTGATTAGTGATTAGCTTTGTACGTTATCAGTTCTAGCAATACTAATTTCACGATTTGTTTCCATGATTTATATGGAAATGGATACACAGCCGAAGATAAGCAAATCCTTCATTTTTTGTTTTTAGCAAGTGACAGAAAAGTGTTGAAGGAATCGGACGCAGTCAGTGACAAAGGCTGGAATTTATGATTCCCCTACCGCCATTGTTCATTGTTGGAAATTTCAAAAATTCTTTGGTTTCTTTCTGGTATTGTTTTTTCATCTACATAATTAATACAAAAATATCTAAAGATCTATGCGAAAGGAAACAGTAATCTCTGAAATCCCTGCTCGAAAGTGCTATATATCTAATGATAATTTGCAAATTCTCAAAGTTTTGAAATTTGAACTTGTAGTTTACGAGTTGGAAATTTTCAGTTTTGCACAAAGTCATTTTTGATATTGAAGGGGATTCAATATTGTGTTCAACGATTTCGATTTGAGTGGAAATGTTTATAGCAGTTTCTGCGGTTTGGTCTCTCTAGCCTTTTTCTCCTTGTTCAGCTTTTAGCTTCGGAAATTGCTTCGGAAAAGCTTTATATAATTATATATAGCTAATTGGATGGGATTTGCCTTGATACATTG
Source organism: Tomocerus minor (assembly GCA_009936455.2). Taxonomy (NCBI): domain Eukaryota; kingdom Metazoa; phylum Arthropoda; class Collembola; order Entomobryomorpha; family Tomoceridae; genus Tomocerus; species Tomocerus minor. Next base: position 33,374 of record JAAAYG020087955.1, on the reverse strand, counting down.
TTATTCAGTTAAATGTAGCTATCATCTCATCAATAAAGTGTCAGCTGTGTCTAAATCGTCATACGATACGAAAGGGTTTCTGTAGATGTGTAAATAATTTTACGTAGAACTGTAATCTGGAATTTATAATAGAGAGCATTTACTTGTGTGCAAGTTAGCAAAACCAACACGTCATTTTGTTGACCGTTGTGATAAGAGCCCAAAAACATTAAATAGTGACAACGATACTGACTGGAGAAGTTCCTTTGTATTTCTTGGAGGCATTTTTAGTGTGACTCACGCTGTTTCGGTGCTTGTGGTGTTAAATTTGCAAATCTAAACGCTAGCGTTTAAGCTCTATGTTGTCAATAAAATAATAAGTGTTGATGGCCCAGGTGTCCAAGAATATTAGTCAACAACTCATAAATGTCTGTGTTATTTGAGCCATTTGGAAACAAAAGGTGATATACAGGGAGTCATACATAGGAGAGGAAATTAAGGAAACCTTATCAATTATAGATGTTCATTATTGTTAATATAGTTCAAAGAAGATTATATGCTCAAGACTATTTATTAAGCTTCCAAAGTTGTGTTTGTTTACTGGGAGAAATAGAAATTATTTAAAACTGCAATTATTAGTAATTGCATTGAAGTAGGTAGCTCAGCAGGTAGATGTGTATATACAAACATGGTTTTGCATCCAGCAGCTTAGCTAATTGTTTATGTGTGAATAATAGATGTGTTCTAAAACCGGGTTTATTTTGCATAAATGATAATCCACGGAGTAAGGACATATGTATGTTTTAGTAGTGGAGTATTTATTTTGTGTGTCCGTGGGCTGTTGTGTTTGTTCTTCAAGTATTTATTAGGATAGTTTTGACAAGTTGAAAGCAATGGAGAATGGAGAATAACATTAAGGCATCATGGTGCGTAGCTTAGCCAGAATTTCTGAGCCCGAACTTTTGCTATAGGTTATGAAATGCGTTGGTGTTCTTTTGACTGATACCAAGAATTAAAGTGACATGCTCAATTCGGAGCAGAGTCTATAAGACAACAAGACATTGAAGTAGTTGGTATGTAGATAGTAACTCCGAACCGGGAGGGAAAAGTTGTGATTGAGAGTTGGAGTTTTATGTAGATAAAAGGAAGGTTCCAGTTCCAGAGAGAGTACCTAGTTTGCTTTTATGCACAATGATGCCCTTGCTCATGCTATGTGTGTTTTTGCTTGTAAGTATTTAGCGTTGTTGTGCTGGTGTCTTCTTGAATGGAGTCCTTTTCATATAATAATATATAGGCAGAGAGTGAGTCCGATGTATAATATACTCAATTTTTGGTGTGGTGCTTGTTTTTGCCAGCAGCAGCTTAACTATGGTATACTTCACCAAGCTAGATGTTTTGCTAACGTGGAGGTAGATATGTTCTCACGAAACAAGAGTTGGTTGAATTTTGTGCGTAGACGTACAGCAAAAATGCCAATGGCATGGCACTGCTTTTCCAGCCCAAGAACTGCATAAAAGTCTATAGTTAGATATAAGTGGACGTTGAGTCTTGCTCTTGACTAGCTCTGTAGGTACCTTCTTCGTTTCTTTCGCAAAATGTGTGTTGGGCATCCCTGCCTTCCCTCCTTTCCTAATATTTTCTGTGTACATTCGGAGTGGATCGTCGTAGGTGTATATCTCTAAAATATATATGCACTCCCTGCTCGGGCATTACTGTACACAGTTCATGGGAAATGGGATTTGTTGGCGGTTCTAGTGCGGAGCGATTTTATTTCACCGTCATGCTCTACCTAGCTTTCCTATAAATAAGTTATAAACACATTCTTGACATTTATAACTTATAACTCCAGCTCTCCTCCAATGTAAATCCTCATTTCTTCATTAATATTTTAATGTACCTCTCTTCTTTCTAATATTCATGAGCTGTGCCCCGTGACAATCTTGAGGACAGCACTGTCCCTACTTTTTTCCCTTTAATCTCTAACAATGCTACACCTTTTTTATGCTAATTAATATTAATAATATTCGCTTTATATTTTACATGCACTTAATTATTCATGCCCCCTTATTGCATTGTTATAGTTGCCTACAGCGGGCTCAGCTTTACTTACCGAATGTTTCTTACTTATTCCTTAACATTCCTTTTAATATTTATCCAGGCGCCTTACATACCTGATTTTCTGCCAAATTCTAAAAGCATAAGTTGATTGATACACAAAAGCATTTTATGAGGTACTTTAGGGATTTTGCTCTAAAGCATTAACTTTTTTTGGTAATTGTAAAATATTTTATAATAATATGATTAACATGTCACTTCTATTTTGGTTTGCACAGGTAATCATTGAATTTATCTGAGTCCGATGTTGCGGCTAAGATTTGAAGAATGACCTCAAGGCACCAGTTTCATCTTCGTTGGAGTAACTACGGCCACAATTTAGCTAATTCTTTTATAAAGCTATTTGAATCTGAAAGTTTATCTGATGTGACCCTTTTCTGTGAAGGTACCCCTTTTAATCCCTTCAATAATTCATTTCTGATGTTAACATAACAAATGTTTTACGAGTCAACGTTCTGAGTCAAAATCTATTGTTAAAATGATCTTTTTGTTTTGAATTATCAGGGGAGAGCTATAGGGCTCATCGAGTTGTTTTGGTATGACCTTTTGATATTAACTTATAACACTATTGACTATTGTAATCCAATATTCTTGGAAGAACATGTAAATATTGTTTTCTCGGATTTTGCAATTTTCAGGCTGCAAGTAGTGTTCATTTCCAGGAATTATTTGAACAATGTTCGACAGCACAAAATCTGGTCGTTATTCTGGATGGAACCAGTGCAGCAAATCTCAGGGCTTTGCTGGAATTTATGTACAAAGGAGAAGTCTATATCGACGATGCCAACTTGAATACCTTTTTACAAACCGCTAAGAGGCTACAAGTGAGTAAATATACATAATTAATTCACAAAATCCGCAAAGCAAACTTTTCGGATATAAGTATAGTTACTGTTACTTACGCTATATAAATAACTGCAATAACAGTTCTTTGCGATGTTTTTAAGCTGTAGCTTATTTTGATGCACGATGTCAAGAAATATTTGATTGAATTTTTGTGTTTATTGTTGATAACCAGGTGAAAGGCTTGTCACTGTCGCAAAATGATCTACATAGTATATCAAGCGATGTGGTTGAAGAGAGACCGGATGCAAAGTTGCCTTCTTTTTCATCCGGACCGACTCAGGATAACATTCTAGCTCAAGCCTTAGGACCCTTGCTGTTTCCTCAGCAATCACAACAACCGCAACAACCACAACCACCTCAACTGAACAAAACTACAAATTCTGTCCAGTCACCACCTACCTCATTTTCTTCCCCATCTCCGTCCCAAACTCCTCCGAATCAACCAAATACATCAGGTACGTCAGGAGATAACAATTAATCCCTTCTTCGTTTTGGTTAATACAGTGCTGATTTGTTTAGGTCTATATGGGGAAGACAAAGCAAGAAAAAAAATCAGGATATCATCTCCTCGCCATCAAAGTCCGGACGGAACCATTCCAGAAATCATTGACTACGGAGGACATGGGAGCCACCATCAAGCGCATCCTCCTCGACCAGTTGCTCCTGCTCCTTCACCAACAATGAATCCAAGGATCATTGAAATGGACCCAAAGTATGAGCAGCAACACAAGTTTTTACCAATTTTCAGGGTAACCACGTGTAATAAATGGTCTAAACGATTATGTTTTGCTAAAGTGTTCGCCAAGGAATGATGGGGTCTGGATTTCCAACTTTTGGTCCTATGTATTCGTCAAACAGTCAACAATCAGGGGGACAACAACCTTTACAACATTCTCAACAGTCGCATAACCAACCTCAGCAGCCACCTCAGCAGCAAACGATCGTTATAACCGAAAATCCAAATGTGAGGAAGATCAGAAGTGCTAGTACAGAAAATACTATGCCAGAAGGTAGGATATTGCTCAAGCATTAATAAAAGCTCCTGTAGTGTGTCACATAAAAATTGTGATTTGGATTGTGTTGTTGCAGATCTCAGTATAAAGCTGGAGGTTGGTCGGGAAGACGAGGTGGTGGGAATGAGTGTCGGCGGGAAGCAGCGGTCATACTCCATGGATTTGTCACCGTCGGATCCACCATTTGGAGGGTTAGGAGGGGGACCTGGACCTTCCAACGTGTGGTCACTTCCGTCTCCCTCACTTTCCGCCCAGCACGCCCAACAACATGACCTCAATTTAAATAATGCTCAATCAACAGCTGATGGTAATCTAAACAGATTTCCTAAAAATACTTCCATCACCTGGAAACCAGTCAAGTTGTCACAATTCAACTTAACAACTTCTTGTGATACCTCTGCAGGTAAGAAACTGAAATGTCCATTTTGTGAGCGCTTGTACGGATACGAAACCAATCTGCGAGCTCATATACGTCAGCGACATCAAGGCATTCGTGTCCCTTGTCCGTTTTGCACAAGAACATTTACAAGAAACAACACGGTGCGACGCCACGTAGCCCGGGAACATCGAGCTCTTTTGGGAGGGGTCAGAGCCTTTCACCATCCCCTGAATCCAGATTCGGGACCACCGCCGCCGTTCGGTAGTCCGCCAAGCGGATCGGCAACTAGTAGTCCAAGTCAAGGAAGTCCCAGTACTTCAACCAGCGCTTCGTCATCGGTCGGCAGTGGGAACACGATGGCAGGACAAATGGGTAACCCGGGTGCTCAGCACTTGCTAAGTTCAGGTGGGTCTCTAACAGTTGGAGGTATGAGTATGAGCGGGATGGGTGCCCCGAATTCGGCGGCCGTAGCTGCAGCCGTCGCAGCGGCATCCAACGCCTCGAACATTATGTCAGCCCAAAGCCCTCCTTTGAACTCGAACAGTGGCAACAACAATCGACCTAGCTCCCGAAGTAGCGTGGGAAGCAAGCCGATGGACTGACATTTGGCCTTGCTCCATACTAAGTGGGCATCCTTCATTCATTCTACAAATAATAACTACAACCATTTAGGCTGATGTGTTAAGGCCAGAAATTAACTACTGAAAAATATTGGACACAAAATCAATCACTCCGCTCCAAATTGTCAATCACTCCACTCTCCTTCTCGAGTCATTGATTAGAAATAGGCTACAAAAACGTAAAGTTAATTATACAACCCAACTAGCTCTTGATGTACATAATCCAACGGAACTCATGTTGTTGGACTATGATCTCTACCACCGTAACACCGATCTTGACCAACGATCAGATAGGATCCACTAATTCTTATTATCTGCGACTAAATACAATTAGCATATATTAATACTACTACTATTATATATAGCCAATTCAATACCTGCATGTGTCAGTACTGTAAAATTAACGCAGGTATTGTACAGTAGTATATTACATATACATTTTATGAATTATCATCATGTAGAATTACACAGTTGTTCTTAATTGAAATCAATTTTCACAACTACACCTACCTGGCTATATATAAATATATTATTATTACCACTTAGAGACTACTAATACTAGACTATAAAATTCCTCTCCTCCTCATTTCTACTGTCCTACAACGACAGTTAGATACAAATCATAAGATGATATTCGGTTTACTGCAATGAAAAAAATTAAAATTGTAGATATTTATGATGGTGCTCACTGCAGCAGTACTAATAGTCAGTCACGGTGCTCCTCAAAACAAATGCCCTTTTGCGGGATGGTCCTTTTGGTCCATTCTGCCAAACTCGTCTCATCCGATTAGGCATCTCTCCAGACTGAATGGTAGTGTCAATCCTGTAGGGGGCTGGCATGTTATCAAGCAAGTCACTTTGTACAAAAGCAAGAGACTCTGATTAAAAATCGTAGTCTCAGAAGAATTTTTGTTCTTTTATAAATCGAGTTTCTGAGCTAAGGGGCTACACAGTGTAAAAGGGAGAAATAAATCCTTGCGGTTGTTGTTGTCACTTGTTCAGCAATGAAATGCGGTAGTCGGTGCGTACACATAATAATATAGTTCTTTAACTTCGGAATCATTAAAAATCAACTCCTAGAAGAGGTAACAGTGTTTATTTTGTCGTCCGCTCACTGAAAGGGCAATACTGCTGACGAACGATGAGATAAATGCGCTGGAATGAATTATTGTGTTGCGCGCAACAAAACTTTAAATACAAATAAATTATCAGGTACACAATCAACAATATTAGTCATTAATTATATACAATGATAAGCTACATACTATTAGATTACACAACTTGTTTTGTTTTTTAGGTAAATCGACACAAAACAAGCTGGAGAGTTATTTTGATTCTTAGTAGTAACTTTTTTTATAACTTTTCCTATGAGAGAAGGCCAAGTAATTCGAGTCTTTTACTGAGTTTAATGTTGTTCATTGTTTCGAAGTAGTTGGACCGGTGTTTTGACTGGAAAGGGAGGAGTTTTATCAATGGTGATTTGACCTGAGAGAATGAGGAATCAAGTTTGCATTAGTTGGATTGATTTTTGTGTCGCGAGTCGACACATACAAACTAAACTCATCCTCTATTTACTATAATAATATACACCCAGCACACAGCTAATCATTATGTTATCTACAATATTGTTACTTACTTAGGACCAATCTACTAAAGTCTGTCACGCTGTATGAAAGGCAGAGAGATCCTTTTCAAAAGAAATTGAAAGAAAGACGATGCAACACTTACTCCAAGTCATTTCACCCAAAAATCCACCTTAAAGGCTGTTCAGCTCAACCCGAGCCAATACTACTTCAGACTCTATGTAGACTAGAGCCAAACTATCCATTAGAGGATAGGATGGCACACACACTATAGGTAATTATTTTATGTTACTGAACATTACAAATAATATTGTAATGGTTACTGATACTAATGAATTACAAACAGACCTCAGGTTGAATAGATCAAGTCGAAGAACATCTTCTTCGGTCGCTCAACATGTGTTCATTTTGATATGTCAAATTTGAGAAATCTTAACTGAGAACAATATATTATACATACATATACATAGTCGATATGTAGTTAACTTAGCTAGTACTACCGCTGTACAACAATACAATACAAACAATAGAAATATTAATAACAGTGTATGTGTAAATCAAAACAAAAGAACCCAAGTATCAAAGGAGGGCAGGGATTGATATAATATCAGATCAAAAACCATCTTTGCTATTTTTATTTAAATGTTATACTCTACTACATACTCTAATCTAATCTAACTGGATATTAGACACTAAAAATAAGATTACTATTTCAAAATCATAGCATTCTACAAAATTAACAATAACTAATTGCGGAATGGAAAATGAGAAACTATTACCGATAAAAGCAAAAAAAGTGCACTGACACTGTGCAACAAGAGAGCGACATAATATTATATGCTAATGTCTACACAGAAGAGACAAAGGTAATAATATCATGATTGAAATAGCCTCTTTAAAATGCGATTGAAAAAAACAGTGTGTAATGAATTGTATCAATCAAGGTACTTGTGCTAACTAAAGGTTTGGATTGAATCCCTCCGTGTTCAATCCTTGTCGATGGCTGTCACCTTGCTTTAAAAATTCATGAAAAGGTGACTAATTGTGAGAGTACGTATATAATACAAATATACTATGAAATGAATGATGATACTTCATAGCTTTAAATTAATATTAACTAGTTTCTTAAGCTTTCTTGGATTTTATTGTATAAAATATTATATTAGGTGTAATTGCAGCGGTGCGTGTACATTGTGTGAGAATTAGCATGTACACAGATTATTTTGTCCTTACAAATAATACTGATGTACTCCTAATGTCTCTGGACATACAGAAACGAAACACAATGACAAGAAACATACCATACATGCTGCATCACTCGACTTGATTGCTTAATGACGATAGTATATAACATGAAATGACAATTAAGGCTCTGCCCTCTGCGCCATGATGAAGGGCAGGTTTACTTAGTTGGCAATTGAAAATGCACACCTTGCCTACTACAAACAAGTTATAAAATGTACGTGTATGTATTGCTATATGATGATCTTGTTAAGAATATCAGTTGAGAAATCAGGAATTAGGTTAAGAAGCAAAATGTGTAAGGGACGTACGATGTCGATGAGGAGTCGTCAAAAATAGTCGATTTTCATTAACCTTTGTAAATAGTTCTGTGTAATGCGTACTAGTGTTTAATTAGAGAGTTATACATACAGTCAGTTAGTAGAGGTGCAAAAGAGAAGAACATAATACCTAATACTGTGCTAACTAACTATAAATAAGGCATTTATCTGTTGAAAAAATGTTTTGCCATTGGAGTTTACGGTTACCTCATACCACACCTACCCATAAAAGTTAGTTAGTATGTGTAGTAGTAGTAGGGATACATAATAATATTATAATTATTGCTACAAGTACTGTTACATTAATTGTTCAGTGTTGATTGTTAATGTTGACAAGTTACATAGATTCTTAAAAAGTGGGCAAAACGTAGTGGATTCTACACTCGTGCTAATCTATAAGATTATTACCACGAAAAAAATGAGGAAACGAAGGGTGGGGAGCCCCCCTTTGACTTTGGGTACTGTTTTTACCTGACGGATACAAATTACAAATCGGGTTCTTATACTGCTATTATTATAATTATTGTACTACTAAATGTTATATAATAATACACTAATGTACTAAACTGCTAGCTAACTCTAGGATAGCATATAGGGACTTTTACCTTATTGTTACTTATACAGATAAGTTTTAAAATGATAAGGAATAGCAAGTATAAGCACTGAAAATAGTTTATCATATAAATAACCAAAGCAAGGCGACATGAAAGAGCTTATGTTGTTTGCTAACAATCATGCATAGGTACTAGGGATGATAATAATACTATTATTAGACCCATTCTTAAGTCTAGTAGGACTACCTATTATTATTAAATGTTGTTATGCATTACAAAAATATAGTAAGTGTTATAAAGTTCAGTATACTAGACATAATTTTAATTAACGGCATAAATGTCTAATTATGTGTAGGTAGGTTTTAGTTCTAAGTCCTATACTGGTAATAATATTATGTACGGAGGTTTTTAGTTAAGCTCGTCAAATACATTTAATTTGGAGGATAAAATTAAACCGAGAAACACCACTCACTAGGTAATCACATCAAGGAAGTCAAATCAGATTATTATTACAAGTTACTTATAGCTGTATAGTGTCTAGTAGGTCTTGTCAGATCAGGGTCTCAGGAATAATCGTACTTAACGTTAGCAACTTACCTATTTTACACAATCATACAAATTGCTAACTTGTAAGTTTGCATTTATATAACAAGTTCCTCCTTCTTATTATTCTATATTTAATAAATTGACTCATTTAGGCAGATACACCAGCCAGCCTACTGTTAGATTAGATATCATTAAGTCTTACATTATTATAATAATATAGTTTGATGTAATTTGTACCTCTGCTATTATGTATCTTCACACAGGTGTAGCTATATATATACTACGTTCCCTTCTAATTTTGTTCGTATTAAATGTCTCTGGGCTGAATGCGGATTTTTATCAGTTGTGACATAGCCATTAGACTAATCGACCTTAACAGTAGATTCAATTCATCAATATGCCACAATAGAAGAGCATTTTCGATATTCTCTCACCTGAAAGGCAAATAAAACGTGAACTATGCAATGCACCATGAAATTGTAGTGTGAGTGAGTTTCCTCTTTCCAGTCCTCTTCGCAAAAACATTAATAATAAGACAAAGTTCAAATCTTGTAAACAATACATCAGTCTTAGTAATTTTATGTGTCGTGTCTTCAATATTTGTTATCTGGAGATTTAACTGGCTTGTTGTATATATAAGTGCTTCGAAGCAGAACTCCATAGATTTTGATGCTCTTATATTGTTCTAATTAAGGCAAAGTCAATAGGTCTGTATATTATAGAGCTATTCACTTTACCTTGGTTCTAACCATGAAAAGACTCTCTCAGGTTCACCTTGGCATTCTTAATATTAATGCATAAGAATGCAAATATTATATCGACAAAATACAAAGTACACAACCACAATTGCCATAATTTACCCTATACCTCACTAATTCTAATGTACAAGTGGAAATATTATACTCTAAATCTAATTGAACATTACTAGTATAATCATCAGTCTCATGATTTTATACTCAAACATCTTATATTTAGTAATCCTACCTCCCCCCTTCCCTCACCCATTATAACATAACCAATAACAAATCCAATCAGAAACTGATAGAAACCAAATACTTAAGTGTAATTGTGGTTGTAACTTTATGAATTAATATTACAATGATTTAAGTACAAATTAATTACTAATTAGCTTTGATGAACGCAGTTCTGCCAAGTTGGTTATTGCTTTACCAGTTAACACTAAATGAAAGCTTCAGGGAATAATATCTAAACAACTATCTATTTGTAAGTAGCCGTCCGAAACTCATTTTTGAACAATATTTCTTGTACTTCCGGGTCTCTAACTGAATTACAGTTGTTTCACTTGTGTATTTCAAATGATAGCATTCGTTATCTACTGCAGAACATCATTACTGCCGTTTACTACCGTAAAGTCCCTGCGTTCCATTAGGATATACTTTTTTGAAGAAAAGGTATGGATCTATCTATCGTTCTTCTATTAACGACTTGTATGAACCGATAGTGGCAATATTTTAGCAATAACCTATACTAGCCACCTGCTGGCCTCATATATTATAAAGTTTACAAAAGTCACTAACGTACAAATGAGATGTGCAAATGAAACGAATCAAAAACGAGTTGCCTATTACGTACTGCTGTTTAGATTAGACATTATATATTTTAGGATTAATATCGAAATTTTAAAAGTGATAAAAAATAATCTTGTAAAATCAAAACCTATAAAATTTAGTTTCCCTCTCCCTTTTCCCGCACATCATTACTCATTACTAATTCGGGATAAAAATGCCCAGTCAGACAAAATCTTAAATATAATTGGAAAAAGTAACACGCAATATATATTAAAGCTAAGACGCACTAGAGAAATACGTACAGTAACCCCAGTGGCTTATATAATTCTATCATTATTGACATAGATTCTGAGTTTGTAAACGAAATCTCATTTTTTTGCAAACCATGGAAAACTGATACCAGGGCAAAAAAATTAGCATTGGTATTAGTGTACAACATGCTGAAAGTACCAATAAGTGTAATAATAATATGATATTGTACTCTTTAAAAGTATCATGTCGTAAAGGAACAATAGCGTATCAATTAGGAGAAATTGTGCTGTAATTCATAGAGATTCCATGTAAAGCAATGACGGGTGGCAGAACTCAAAGGTTCAACACACAAAGCAATTGTAAACGGAAATAATGACATTGTGCAACAATACACAGAATTCAGATGCAATCTTTGAATCAAAATCAAAGTGGAAAGATGACACAGTAATTTTATGCCCAGGAATTAAAGTACCTCAGTGTATGTAAACAGCACAAAGAGGTGAAATAAGAGAAATGGCGGAAATGACACAGGGACAAACAATGACAGGAGTACTACCACTGCCAATACTTACTGCCTATCTAGCTCTACAAAAGCGACTTATTGTTAACTAGGCATTTCTAACAATAATAATTAAGAAATTAATACGGGTACTAGTATATGGTTTCTATTTATCAATTTAGTCGCTGCTACTATACTACTAAACCAAGGATATCCTCCCCTCCCCCACATACCAAAGGATCGGCAGATAACAAATTCTATTATTAGTAAATCGGCTCCCCGTGACGTCAAAAATATTTAAATTGCCTTTTAAATGTCATACCCATGACGTCACGATTTCAAAAGTTCTCTTTTCATAATTTCCCACAGAAATCTGCCGAAGCCTAAAATATCCTATATCCACTAAAAAAAATCCTGAGTGCTGAACTGTCGTTTGTCCCTGGGTTTTGATTTGAAAGTCGATTTCTTGTTCTTCTTGTGATTCGTACAAAAAATCAGGAAGAAATATTAATTTTAGTGTGCTGAGTCTTGAATAAATTGCGACAAATAATACAAAGTTAGATAATATGAAACCTGGCCTGCATTGCTAACTCAATTTCTTGCTCTTGTCATTCGTACAAAAAATCAGGAAGAAATGTTAATGTATAATTTTAGTGAGCCGAGTCTTTAATAAATTGCGACAAATAATACAAAGTTAGATAATACGAAACCTAGCCTGCATTGTTAACGCTACTGTTTACGTTATTAAATGGGTATTGCTAAATATAGTGAGAAAGCTAGGGCATGTTTGGGTCCTTTGCTTCAATCCATAATTGCAAATTGCTCAAACTACTAGGTTTTTTAAGTCAGTCACTCAACAGATAATCACTAGTATCTAATAACTAACAAAGCAGTACTTATTCTAAAAAATACAAGTCAACCAAGAAAAGATGGTTGATGATGCTAACATTTAAAGTAATATTTATCTGATCTAATTTGTAAACTAAATTAGATGAGTACTGTGGATTTGTCTGAATTTTTCTGCTAGTGTAATTTTTTAAAGATACTTAATGACGGGGGCGAAAAAGAGGAAATGAAACTTGAAACTATTCTATTCTGTATACAAGAAAGTGTTTAGGTATGAATGAATGATTTTTTAATCACCTCTCTTATTGTAAACACATTATCACATTTCATACGCGGCAGCATAAATTATGTGGCTAGTGGCTACTCTACTACTACTGAGACTGTTGCCTTGTGTCTAACTTTACTTCTCTCTTCGGTACAAATACATAAAATTATCAGGTGCATGAGTAATTACCTCAATTCAAAACCAGCCAGGGATATAAAATACATGCAGAAAGTGAGTGGTGTGTTAGGTAAATTACGTACATAGCTTTTTTTATCAGAGACACTTGTATATAAAGACGTTTGTCTATAAGAAGGAAGTTAAATCTATGATACAAAATAATACAATAGTTGCTGTTACTATGTTATATAGTAAGTAGGTCATTTTAATTAAGGATTAAGCTCTAGGAATACTACATAGACATAATAAAGTTATGGAATAACTTCGTTAAAGTCTGTAGGTAGTAATTAGTGAATACAATATTATATTATACATATATTACTGATATATAATAATAATATGATATAGGTAGTTAAATGACGATCACACAGTACAAAATATCTCAGTGGATTGACAACTTTTTTAATCATCCTTTCCTGTGTCCCTTCTTTTACCAATTTACATGTTCATTAATTTTATCTTATTGTTAGTTATATATTTATCAGTGTACCTAGTAATCTTAAGACAATTATTGAACATGCACGAGCAGAAGAATTTATGTAATTATCTTATATAATCTAGTGAACAAGAGTGTCTGTTTACTTTTACTTTTCAATCTACGGCTATGCTAGAACATTTTAATGAGCTACATCAAAAACAGAGTGCTTTGTGTGATGTGACAGATTGAATGCAAGGAATGCTAGTGCTGGCTGCTAAAACATAAATGATTTGAAATAGAACTGCAATTTCAGATATGAGATCTTACATACAATAGAAAAAATGTCAGGAAATTGCATTCTAAATAAGCAAACTTTATTTCTGGGTATAAATTAAGTGATATATAAAATTTGAGACACCTTTTAGTTGCAAATGTGCTAATTTTTTACTGTGAAAAACGTTTCCTACTTGAAAATGCAAATTTAATTGCAGCAAGTATTGAGATTTGATTGCGGGTACTTACAGTTATTAATAAATCTCATTGTATGAATGAAACAGGAAAAGCCTACTAATTAATATTATATCATTAGAATTGTGTGTCTAGCAGACTATATAGTAGCACTCATGCTCACAGGTAATGCTATAAAATCTGCAAATGAACTTCTTGCCTATACAATATACAAAATAAATGTGAATTGAATACCGATGTGTGTGCTACTGCTATATAAACTTAAGGATATAGTGAACAAAATGTGGAAAAATACTAGAACGCAAGGTGCATAACTAAAATTATGGTTAAGTTTTCAGTGAAGTAATATTATAGATACTACAATTAATACAGTTGCATTTGAATATAGAGATACCTTCGTTAAATTAGTTGTTGTATATTGGTTAGTTGAGTGTCGGACCGGTCGGACACATATGAATCATTGACAGACAGGTTCTGATTGTCGCACTGTGAATAAAGTGTACAGAACAGATTCAGAGTAACCTAAACTCCGAGGCAAAGTGAATAGTATTTGAAAAGGAAAAAAAAGGGAAAAATTAAATATGTATTGTTATTTAGGTAGATAAAAAAATTGTTGTCATTTGGCATGGTTTGGTATGGAAGCATCTACATCGAGGAAATGTAAAAATAATGATAAGAATATGTTAAGAGTGTAACATTCTTATTCTTATTGTTAGTACAACAATATAGTTAAGGTTATTGTGAGAAGATCCGTTAAAGCACTTGGAGTCTTACGAAATATAAAAGACCTGGCTTATGAAAATGCAAGTTAATAAAGGATGGATTCCATCTTGTAATGTGGTTCACAACAGTTGTGACATTGACATGACAAGTTATGTTACAATAAGCAAAAATGATGGCTTTACATGGCTATAGAGTTCGTTGTGTGTGTTTGTGGGTTGGGTATAGAGTTAGTAGGATATTGGATAGATATGGAATCAACTTTTTGCGATAATATTGCTTGAAAACCAAAAAGCAGAAATGTATGTGTTAGCTAGATTTGAGTCGAGTTCGTTCAAGTGTGAGTCAACAAATGAATCTGTAATATTTATGATGATATGTGACATGACGGTGATGCTGAGAAAGATTATGTTAAAACACAACACGGGTAGAAGGTAGATCAAATAATTATTATGAGCAACTATACAAATTTTATATCTACGTGCATTTGGGCGCATAGAAGCTTAGTTAGTGAAAGTTAATGTACCTTGTTTTATTTGGTAATGGAAACAATTATCATTTATTGGCTGTGGTATGTATAATATTGTTATATTTACGGTGTAGCATGCAGTGTGTGCTAAATACAGATAGATTTCCGCTTTATATCGAATGAGAAAATATTCGTGTCAGTGGAGTTGAGTTTTCGCTGACAGAGGATTTAGGAAAAAGTTAGGAGCCACCTTGTTGTGCATGGTGAAAGGAAGAAAGGGAAGTCAAAACGTTTTGTTTTTGATTTGTTGTGCTAGTGCTATACTTTTAATAGGAGCTAAATGACCTAAATTACTATTATGGTGAATTAAATTTCTTGCTATTTAGCTATATATTATAGTAGGTGATGTGCGTATAGTGTGTAAACGAGCATAATTGTTATATATAAATTGTATGTCTCTATTCGATTGAGTCGATGAAATTGTTGTTTTTTTACTTCGAGTCTATGTGAGTGATGTGCTGTCATGTTTATAATTTCATGAACCTAGTATTCAGATTTACTTGTGCGATGCATAAACATGATTTACCTTAAATGCATTGTTCTAGTAGAGATAAATCAAGTACCTACTCTACATGTCCTTAGTCTGGTCTTGGTCAGGATGACTTGTTTTAGTAAATGTCTATACACTTTCACTATTAGAACTATATTGCTCCCCAGAATAGATGGGATGTGTTGTGGGGGATGTTATTATTATTTTGCGTGACTAATACGGGGAAAGCTTAATTGAGAAGAATGCAAGAGTAAATGGGGAGAAATTGAGACACTTGTGTAAAAAGAGAGAGAATGAGAGAAAGAAAAAGAAAGCAGAGCGCCTACGCAGGGGCATCATAAATGGAGTAATGTGTAGATGTAGCCCAGTTTTGGCAAGCTCTATGTTTTTTATTGTTATTAAGGTTTATTATTAATAGACACAAGTGTATGAGTGTGACTTTTGTGTAAGAGGCTACCTATTCCAATCAAATGCTCTGATTATTAATGCCGATGTCAGTTGAGTTGATATTTTCATTCTTCTTTTGTGCAGATAATAAATATAGACGTTTTTTTTCAATACGTACAGGTATGTATTCTTCTAGGCAGGCTTCTATCTCTACCCATTAACAATCAAATTATTATAATATTATGTTATTGTTTACTTATAATATGATTATTAAATGTCTGCTGTATGTTTTATACATTTAATTAGTACAACTTAAGTATAATGTAATAAAGGGCTTATTCAACAGTAATGTATAGTTATAAAAGGACGTAACGACGTAAATGTCATTGTTAGAACGAGATAAGGTAAAGTAAAGTCCACCTTTACCTACAGACGAGACATTTATCAAATACCTAATAATTAGTAGATACAAATGTAGCAAGTCACTTGGTCTAGATATTTAGATGATTGTTTTGTTGGGTGCTCAGCAGGATCTGAGTTTACAGATTGTTGTAGTAAGTAAGGAATCATAATAATATTATTATGAGTACTACTACACACAGAAGAATATTATACTTACTACATGGTAATCAGTCCTCTTTGTTTATTTAATTGACAGGAATCAATCAGTAATTGATTACTGAACAGATATAAATAATTTTACGTGTTTTTTGTCCATGAGCCTTGGTTTTGGTTTTCAGTAAAATGAATGCTATAACGGTGCTCTGTCCATCTACCTCATTAGTTCCAGGATAAATATACAGATAATTTAATCACAACACAATAATACAATTACTATACGGGATAAACTTATTTAGACAGACAGATAATTAAGTACTTTTAAATACATTACAGGTAATCATGAATATTTAAGCCGGTAAACAAAACAGGTCCGTAATTTCCGTTATATTTGCTAAAATAATATTATATACTCTTCAGTAGTAAATAGTGGTGATGAGCTAGCATGCCATAACTAATCATAAGCCGTTTTTCTCTGTACTTTTTTACAATATTCACCGAAATACATTTTATGTCAGGTCAACTTTATAAACGGGTAGTTGGAAAACTCTAAAACCAGGATTTTTTAAATAGATTTTCTAAGTATGTGTACCGTGTACCTGTGAATTATTTCGGGGAAATAATTGCATGCTCCATATATATACTAAAAAACAAGTCGTGTCCAAATGGTTGTATGCGTGTAATCAAATGATGATCAGCCTAATACTATTGTTTTTTGTTGCTGAATGCATTTCAAACACAATATTGTCTATGAAAAAATTTATACACCGGGAATAAATAATCCAAGACAGCAGTTTTTCTAAACAGTTACAAAACAGCTAATTGTAGCAATAAATTTAGCAGTACATTTAACAGTTCAAATCTGACCCGACCTGCAACTTATAATACACCAATCATTATACAATTATTAACGAACTAAAAATATTACTCTACATTCATTAAATGTATTGTACTATTAAGATATGAAATATGAACCTTTGTTAAATTGTATCCGTTTTTGCCAGTATATTTCCTGGCGAATTTACACACAGGTACCAAATGACTATTATTGTTATTGTTATTATAAAATATGACCATATTCGATGTTTTTATTGCTAATTATTATTGTTACTCTTGACTAAATCAGGAAATCACAGAATATCATAATTACACTGCTACATACAATATGATTGCCCAATTAGTTGAAAGAATCTATAATTTTAACAGCTCATTATCATTAACTATTACCATTGGTTGAAACAAACAAGACAAATAGACAGTGAACGTGAAATTAATTTACCCTTACCTCATTTTAGTGAAGAAACTGTTTCGAACTAAACCAACCGTAATTATACTCATACAGTAAGTATTTATTTATTATTTAAATTACAATATACATACAATAGACACACAGAAAACCGGTCGCCTATATTTTTTAGTCATGCATGCACTTTGAGATTGTTTTATTAATTTTATTTGTTGTTCATCATGTACGATACTATAAAACTACTATGAATAGATTTTAGCAATAGTCCAAACCGAACCGAAATGAAATCAAACCTTGAAACCTCATTTAAGCTAAGTGTTATCCTAATAAATAGTAAAGAATTGTTGTAAACCAGTGAAAGTGTATTAGCTACCTGTATTTGTTGCAATCCACCTCACTCATTGTCAGTGAATCTACCTTGTTTACCTTTATTTTTTCCTTCCGGGTGTCCCAACAATGCATGTCACTAAAGTCTAAACATTCTCTTACTTGTTCTGCTAAATTGAAATAAAGAAACAAAGAAAAATTTTGTCAAATGATAGATCTGCAGTTGAAAGCGTTTTGTTTTGTTATTTTTTTCATTTATTTTGATTTTTAGGCCATGTCATATACATTCATGCATGTATTCCATACACATTAGTAAGTAACTGCATTTCTCCCTTGAATATTCATGAGCTTTTAGGACAAAATTTATAGAATCGTCATGCTAAAATCATAATGTTTGCTATCATTTTCCCTTTGTCTTTACAGGCTTTCTCCACTTTTCAATACCTGAAAGCACCATTAATGGTTTGAACAAACAAAAGACAGACGCTATTTTTCATTTTGTCGCCTGCATCGAAGCTGTAAATGACAGGAAGAGATTAGTTTGTATAATAATTAATTATAAAACTTTTGAAATGCCTGTTTTACCTCGTATTATTGTCAGGAGTGGGTAGAAAACACAATTTATGACATTACGAAATTACATAATACATTTTATGTCAATGAAAAATAGCGAGGCACTAACTGCGTTCTTAACCTTTAATTATTAAGATTCTAGAAACTGTAAATACTGCGTCATAATACTTTCTCCGTAATTTATTTCATTCATTATTCCTTATTCATTGAGGCTTCACTTGTTTTGTGATTTTAAGTTCAAGACCTGGTAAACTGAGTGAGAGAATTGCAGTAAACGAATTTTAAAGCTTTATGAAAGTTTTGGAGGCAATTTGATTTTTCAGCTTCCAGGAAGACCCTTTTAATTTTTACTTAGGATCTGCCTTTAAAGGTCGCTTTTATTTTCATTCTAAATTCATTAATTTAATTATCTGTCTTATACTAAACTCTCGATTACTAGCATGCATTTAATTATCAAACTAAGCCACAATAGGCTTTTATGAAGTACAAATTTTCAGGGCTTTTAATGTATAGTGTATCTCTTTTAAGTACATCTGTGAATGTTGACTTATGTTGTATCATAGTAGTATATAATTTATAAAACGGGACGAATAATTAGCAAGTGAGACGACGATTTACAAGGTGTGAAGCAAAAATATTTAGCAACCATTTCTACCGGATATGAAGCGAACACAACGTAATTAAGAATGTGAAAGTTATTTTGAATAGCTATGAATAATTTATTTCCTATATTTTCCACAAAGGCGCAGAAAGCTGCTAGCAATTAAGTTTTATTTGCAGGATGTAAATCTGAGTATCTTACGTAATAAACTTTTTGTATCATAGGAATATACACTCATAGTTTCAAGTCCATGTTTTGATCCACAATGCTTGCTCCTTATCATTGTCACACTACGAAAACTTTCTATCTGTCTATAATTCTTTGTGTGTTAGCTTTCTCTTTTGCTTTCACCCTGACTAATCTCATCGGAGAACCCTACGTAAAATAACGCCAAGTCTGTATATTAGAAAATTGTTAAACAACATACATTAATACTCCAATTTAATTTGAAATGGTTGGGTGAATTTCAAAGAGAACGTTGACCTTATAGAGTGTACTAACATAATATTATGTTTTAATACAAGGAATGTACTCACGAGGTAAAATTTAGTGTAAGAATGCGAGACGCTCTGTAAAAGTGGTGCTTGACTGTCTGCTCCGTCAAATTATATTATACAACTCTCTTCTCCATTTATTCTACTCTTTCTCTCTCCCTTTCTCTCTTGTTGCTCGGAATTCATTGTCAGCTTTCTGTTTTTGTTGTTTACACAACATGAAAGTGACTGGAACAAATACACTTCTGCCATAAGCTTATGCGTATGTCATTTAGAAATAAATAATTATAAAGTGTACCTACCTATAAATAGGTTTATTTACTTCTTACGTTCCGCAGTAATTATCGAAAAGCTAAAACTTTGAAACTAACTACGACAAAGCAGGATAAATAATTAATTCTATTGTGTTGAGTGTTGACGTTGACATGCTAATTAGAATTTTAAAAATATGAAGGAAACTGTCAAGTAGGTTAATATAGGTACTTTGGAGGCTGCAAGGTAGTATAAGGAAATCATCAGATCTATCTATGTAAGGGTTGCATAATCCATTCGCAGCTCAGCATAAATTGGGTTAATGAAAAAGTCTGGACACAAGTACGAGTGTAGTCCTTTAATTAGTTATCAAGTTTAGGAGTTTGAATGAACAGTTTTGAAAGGAGAGGGATTATATCTGTATAAAATACACAGGGAATAAATTTTAAGGAAAAAGATATCTGTTGAAGTTGGACTTAAGGAAAGGAAACTTTGACTTGAATATTGAATATCCACTTATGATAAGACAATTGAATTCCATGTAATTCTGAGCTGTTGCTGTTCTAGCACATATTACTAGGTAAGTGTTTTTGAAATGAATCAGCAGGGAAAATGCATAGGTAAGTGTGTACTTGTAAGTGAATTTACGCGAATGAACAAAAAGTCTGCTACGGACCTCAAATCAAAGGAAGGAAAACAGATTGAATGCAAATCTAATCTAACTCACCCAGAAACAAAAGAATTCCCATCCAGAATTTCTATTTGTAAAACTTTGTATTGTAAGTATATAAGGTAGGTGCTGAAGAAGCAAAAAAGCATAAGTACTGTGGAATTGTTGACTGTGGACTCGACTGCTATATTATTTTCACATGTAGTCTTGACAGATGTCTGTAGAGACATTTTTTTTTCATACATGAAATATGAGGAATACATAATGGCCACATGTCAAAGCAAATCTAATAGTATCCTTATTTGTAACGAATGTAATGAATAGGCTGGGCTACTTGGCTATTAAATACTACAATACAATATCCTAAAGAATTTAATCATAGAGCGTAGAGGATCACTGGGTAATTAGAACTGTAACTTTAAATAAAAATGAGAAAAATTTTAGCAAAAAAGTAATCACAATCAGTATGGACTGTGTGAGAGACTGACTGGACATTTTAACTGCAAAAAAATCCTTCTTTACATCAAGGGACAATGGAAATCTAGGTTGAAAACAGAATAAGGCTCTAATAAAACTGAGTCCAGTCCTAGGCCAGTCTAGCCCAATCATTAAAATTGACTTTTAGGAGAAACTCGAACTTGAAGAGACCTTAATTGTTTCTTAATACAAACCGTTAAGGAAAAAATTGACTATTGTATTGGTGAAAACTGTAGCTAAGTATCTTTATTGTACCTTTTCGTACTAGACTTACTTTTTAGTAATACATACTATGCTACATACTTTGTAGTGTAGCGGTGCAGAACTAGTCTGATAGCTAACGAATCGAGTGAAATAACTAATAAAGTACGTATCTATCAATCGTCTATATAATTTTGATGAAACATGATGCTCAATTACAGAAACTTACTCAAAATTCTATGAATACTTTTGAAAAAGCGATGAAATGCAATGGTCAGTTTTTCTAATCTTTTCTATAATAGACAATGTTTGTAATCTTTTATTATTGAATTTTGCATACTTGCCAACTATAAAACAAATTTTAATTATCATTATTCCTTGCTTACAAACCCACTTTTCCCATAATCTCTAAATTAAATATTTACTACGCTCAGTCTAGACCCAATTTACCTTCGGTAAATGCTGTTACTTTCCCTTGCCTTTCTTTTTAAGACTTTCTAACTTTCTCTTTAAGAAAAGCTAAATGCTAAGAATAGAGCTGACCTATGTATGAAATGACTTCGCTGTAAAATTGGAAATCTAAGTTAGTACGAGTAAGTAGCATTAAGGAATTATAGACAGACATTTTGACAGTTAATATGCTTTATAGTAAAGACAAGTATCAGATAAGCTACTATTCTAAAGTGAAAATTCCTAGCGCGTACACAAGTCAACTCAACAATACACAAAGGCATTTAAACTATCCAGTCTAAGAAACTATAAAATGTCATAGAGTTAAATACAGAAAGGTATGGCTAAGTCTAGAGTACACATCAGAAAAATTGAGAAAATATCACACATACATGGTATGCGATTAACAAAGAGAGAAAGTGTACTCTAAATTTACCTATACCTACCTGTATCCACTCTATGTAAAATGTAAGCAAAAAGCATGCTTTAAATGAAAATAATAATAGAGTAAATGCATCTTTAATTACGATGATATGGTGGCTATTTCCTTAGGGTATAAATGACGTTTGGCAAACCTATAATGCTAAATTGTACATAACTGGTGAGTGTTGGATTAGATTGGAATTCAATTCAGAATAGTATAGAACGGGTAATACAATGATAATGAGTAAGATTAAGGGCAGCCCTCGAATGGTTATACCAGAAGGTCACATCAAATCTATCGATTTAAAGGAAACTGAATTAGTAATATTATAGACTTGCTATTCAAAGTCCTTTTCGTCATCTAATAATAAATGTGGTTTAATTATATCCTATCCTATAATATCCTCTATTTCACTCAACTTTTCCGCAAGTGTCAATTGGCTTGCTTCGCTTGTAACATTTACCAATGGTTTTCATATTCTGCTATTGTGTCCTTCTTCAGGTCTTTATCAGATCGATTCCATTATTTCATATAAATGCTGGGTTTAATCTACTTTTTAGTTCTTGGTGTATGTAGTGTGGTGTAATGAACGTGTGGCCAAAGAGGCACATTTTATTAAATGTTAGTTAGTAGGCTACAATGAGTGCGAGCTTTAATGTCATTCTACTCACGATTGTCACGATTATTAATAGATAAATGAGCTAAAATAATTCACTTAACTGTAGTTTCCTTTTTAGCAAGTAATTAATGTGTTAGTTTGGTGGAAATGGAAACTGTAGTGTCCGTGTGATCCTCGAGTTGTTTTGAGTGGATCTGTTTTATTTATAATTGTTAATTAGTAGTATGATATCAAAATGGTCGCTATTTACTAATAAGCTATTATATATGACATTCAGTGCGATGCGAACGGAGATTCATTAAATTGTCATGCAAATATGTCAAGTCCAATGTCAACTTGGCTGACATTATTACGTTACGTTTATCTGATGTACAACATACACACACGCTTATATGCTCTAAGTACTACTTTTTTGGTGTAGAAACAATTTGTAGTTATGTCTTAAATCCCATTAGTCAATGAATTTGATTATTTATAGTCTTCATCTCCAACTTATCAACCCGTTTCGTATTCCCGTATCAGTAGAATAAACCTCTTTTCCCAATTCTAGTATTCATGTTAATCTCATGTTAATCTGTTATACTATTATTACATATACGTAAATTATTATACCTGCCAGACTAATGTAGAAATGTTATTATACTGTTCATGTTAATGATATGTCCATTTACTGACGATATATTATATGATAACTCAGAGCTATGATTCACTGAAATAAATATTAACAGACTTTGTGAGCAAAGAATACATTTTGAATTCAACTGCGAACACTTATTTCAATTATTTAATCCTTCTGCATTACCTAATTTTACAATCTGCATAGAAATCTTTTAGCAGCTTTCAAAGAAAATAATAATAATAATTGAACGCAGTTTACAAGCACAATGCAATGTAAGGGGTAAGCACGAATAGGTATATATTTATTTCAAAATTACAATAAATTAATGGTTCCTTCACTGTTAAATATTTAACATATATTATAGATTTTTTTGAGTTCGCTCTTACGAATCAACTAAATGCTTTTAATATTATGGAGATTTGTGTATAAGTTGTGTAAATAATAAATATATTATTATTTACTATAAATTAAATACATACACTACCATAAATCTATTATTATGCTATGCACTATATATTATATCATCCTTTACGCTATTATGATTCATATATATACACAATGTCAGAGAGTAAACAACCACCAGCCTTACTAAACGAGTCACTTATAGCATATATTTTTTCATATCTGTATTAATTGGTCTGAATTGAACATGAACATTTGAGCCATCCGTTCAATTTCTCAGTTTTCTTCTTTTAAGTTACGTACATAGAAATCAGTCCAGTTGAGGCACGGGTATTTTCATTGTCATTAGGTAGCAAATTCTTTAAATCTTCACATACTGACCAATTATAGAGTACACTTTCTCGCCGGTAACGTACACATTTGTCCAGATGAATGACAAAGATTCTTTCGTGTAATGGCGCAAGTTCTCCGGCGAAAGAACCCCTCTGTAAGTATATTATCAAGTAAATTGGAAGTTGTTGCAATTAATAACACAATTCGAATGGGCACTAGTAGGGGAAGTAGAGGGCACTTACGTAAAAACATATTGCTGAAAGAAATTAGAGATAACCAACATGATGTTCAGCAAAAACTCTTTGACAATTCCAAGATAGTGAACTGCTTGAGGAATGTAAACCTCCACCTAAATGATTAAAAAATATCCCATCTTAATATTCATGATACCTTAAAGAGCATTTAATATGGATTAATTAGTTAAGCAATTACCTGGTCTCCTACGCTCTGCAACACTGGTCGTACTCCTTCGTAGAGGCTTCGAAAAAGCACAGCAGCGTATTCATACAACCCTCTATAATCACAGTGAGAAATGTTAGCTCTCAAGTATGTCATATAGTTTAAAATCTTGAAAAATATTCAAGGATCTTACTTGCTAGCATTGACTGTAGCTTTGATGATAAACATCGTCTCGTCTAAGACACCGTATCGCTCCAAGAGTTTTCCCGTGTTACTTTCTGGTTATCAGACAATATTTTATTACATTCGAATATATATCAACTTGTATGTATAAACATAGTATTTGAAAGAGATACTAAACCAGAAAATTAAGCAAAACACTCACTTTCAAATGAACCCTTCCCGTTTTCCATAATGTCAAGCCAAAGAATACCAATGATGGTAAGTACCAAAAGTGAGGACCCCATTTTCCACGAAAAACGCTTTTTAGCAGCAGCCACACGCTTGAAGCCTGTTTGAAGTTTCTGTGCATAAAACAGAATCATAATGGAGTACCTAACACAAATATTGTAAATTTGTAATGTATTTATTAATGGAATTATTCTTAATACCTTTGCAGCTCTTAAAAGTTCTGGGGATTTCACAGCAGCAACGGCAAATTCGTCCGATTGAATTAACTTCTTCTCTAATGCCTTTTCTGCTCGAAGAGGTTCCGACAACTTTGCTGCAAAATTCAAACAATGCAAAATAATGAAAAACAAAACTTAATAAGATTGGTGTCTATGGACACGGAAACTTTTTTTTCCCATAAATTAGAAAATCTCATTTTTGAGGAGTAAGTACTTGGCAGGATTCTGTGAGACATGAATTTTTTGTGGGATACTTTATGTGAGACAAAGATTTAATGTTAAATCTTTTAATCATTAAAATTATCCAATCTAAAGATCTTTCCCTCAACTCATACCAAATACCTATCTAGGATACCCTATCTTATCCAAAAAATACTATAACAGCTCTATCTGGAAAGATGACTTAGAGATTCTCGAAAGAAAAAATGTTTATTTCATTGCTCTACATTAAGCTGTTCTCCTTAAAACAGGGTAGGAAATCATGTTAACCCCTCCCTAATAAAATTGTGTCTCCTTCAAAGACTTTGAACTTATAAAGATATATAGTAGGCTTTGTTTGAATATGCAAAATGTTCCTCCACAGAGGAATATTTCCAATTTTCATCACTGACTAGGAAATATAAGTATTTTCCTACTATTCTACTGTATTCTATTCGTCTTTCTAGGTATCTGGATTTAAAACTCAATGGGATACGACTTTTCAAAAAAAATAAAGGAATTATCAATCAATCTCTGGAGGTTTACACGAAATCCGTATACGCTGTTCTTAAACTAAACATTCATTATAAACAAATAGTGCACTATATTATTGTTACAGTTCAGTAATTGTTGGCTAAAAGTTCAGTAATAAGTCTTACACAAATGATTCAGAAGAGCAGCCGTTTCTTTCGAATAGTTTCCGACGTTTTCCCTCCACTTGTCAATTATCAGAGATGAATCATCGCTCTCCAAAATTCCATGCAAAACTTCCAGCACCTTTGTAATTCAAGGAAACGGTTAATCAAACAATTAACTCATCCCGACAATCAAACAATCCTGTCAAGGACAAAATATTCAAAATTACCTCTCTTCCATGCGGTGATACAGGAGAAAAACTTTCACTTCCAATTTTGGTAAGAAACTTCAAAAATAGAGGCGATCCATTTCCATTTTGTTTAATATTTTTTAAAGTCAAATCCTGTGGGAGTGAAAAAAATACATTGGCTACAACTATTGAGGGACAACGCAAATAAAATAGAAAATAAAAACACTGAAAAATAAATCACTGTGTATTCAATTTTTGTTTGGAAAATTTACTTTAACTCGAGGATAAAACTTTTCGAATTCTCGTCGTTTTTTTGGGTCAAAAGATGCTTCAAAAAAGTCGTCAAATTCGTCAGCTTCAATAACGCTTTCACCTGCCATGTTGGTAGACGACTCACAAACTGCTGCAAGTGCAGCGAGAACGAAGCTCTTGTAATGCTTGAAGTTATAGAATGGGAGAAGATAGTCTGTAACTATTTTTAGCAAATATGGGGATTCAAATGCAGCCTGAGCAGCTACCCAAAGAATACAAGTGCCTATCTCCTTTCTGTTCCCATATGACTCAATGAGTTCAGAATAGCTCTTTGAGCGTCGAATGAGAACTTGCGGATCATATCTGCATAGTTCTCGAAGGAATAGTAAGTAACCCCAACCAGGATCGTCTGCAATTCAGAAAAATTACAATAGAATGAGAACAATATCAATCTTAATGCTACAAGTTATTTTTGCATTATGGCATTCTATTACCACCCCACTTATAAACAAAAAACATACTTCGCTGGATTAGAGTAGGAATGCTGGCCAACAGTGAGGAAAAAGACGTGCCGATCACATCGGTAGAGGATGCACGCTCTTCTACCGTTTGAGTGATGATTTTTCGTATGGCAGCTTGTAAATCATTTGGGATACGAGGGTACACCAAATCATTCGGCCATTGACTTACGTCTGGAGTAGTCACATTACTTAGCTTTGTGTTTAAGGCATCAGCAGAGTATTTGATCCAAGACAAATACACGTCACCTATAGACCCTGCATTTCTGAGGTCATCGTAGAATTTCAGCAGCTCAGAAGAAGATACCTAAAAAATATAATAACATATTTATGTTTTTTAATTGTTAAAATTAGAACATTATATTTAATGCCACATTTTTTAACCAATAATATTGGTTAAAAATATGGCAAAAACTGGGATCCTGATCCCACTGGCATTTTTACATTGCAGAGCAATATTCTTAAAGGAACAAACTTGGGATCAAGTTTATTTCAACGAGACTAGGGCTACGAATTATAGAAACCACATTTTTGCGTCCGTATATCGAATGCCCCGGCCTCTGCGGGGGAACTTAGAACTTTTAGGACGAAAATTTTTAGTCAACTAAAATTTCTTCCTGGGTTCCCTTCTGCATAGTTTTGAATAGAAAACTTCAGAATCATGAACTAATGAGACAAAAAATGAAAGGATTTTACTTTTCGAAGTGCTGACTCAAGATCACTGCGTTTCTCCTTCTGTCCTGTCGCCTGTTTCTGAGTAGCATTTTTTTGAGAATTCGATTCCGGTTTCTTAGCTTTTTTATTGTTTGCAGCTACTGGAGCAGTCGGTTTGTTATTCAGTTTTTTATTGGCATCATTAACATTATTGGCATACGCAAGTCCTTCAACAGGAGCATCAGGACCGCTTACTAAACAATTACAATATCATACATTTATTATTACGTGAATGACTAAAAAACTACTGAACACATAATTTTACATGAGCATGTAAGGCTTAAAAGACAGTTTGAAGACAAGGTAGCAGTAATAAGGGAAATGAAAATATGCATACGAATATCTGAAATATCGACGGGGAAACTAGATTTCAGCGAAATATTGTTGCTCGGAACTTTTATTCCCGGTTGCGGCTTTTTGGATTTAGGGCCATCACCGTTGACGGTCCGTTTTTTCTTGGTGCCGCCCCCCACAACCTCCCATTTTTCTGACATATTCGATCGCTTTAAGAATTTTTCGTTGCAGCTCTATATGATGAACTTTGTCTGTTCAATTAGCCCCGTCAGCGTCAAACTCAGATTTTATTGAAATTATTCCTGCTTATAAAAAGTAAACATATTTCAATGTCTAACTTTATCTATATAGCAATATTTTGACTTTCCAATATGCAATATTAATTGATTACAATGATCTTCCTTACTCTTTTGACTAGCAGATGTTTTAGAAGTATGGCAGATCTTTTCAGGATGTTTGATGACGTCCGAACAGCTGTGTCTGCAAAATAAATACTGGAGAAAGATATTAATTTATACTTCTGTTTAAAAACCGGATGCTGGACAAGGAAACTTTCTATACAACAGATATTAGTTAAAAGATGTTCTTCTTGACCACCTTTCCCTAAAGCAAGACGATAGACTTAAACTAAGGTTTCCCTTGAAAATGTCTTAAAGGAACTTACTTTCAATCCGTCACCTTCAGGAAGCCGACTAATGAGATTGAGACGGGAGTCAATCAGATACAGAACAGTCAAAGACAACTACCATGTGTGTAAAAATGAAAAAGTGCTGCGGTGTTAGCTAGTTGGTTATTGGATAGACACTTTGCAAACTCTTGTTGACGTGTCCACTTTTCACTTTCAATTTTCACCCGCGCTTTCCTTACAAATTACATGTACATTTACACAGGATGTAGACACAGATGTAAACTCATATAAATTGTGTGGATTGACAGATTAAATCGTAATGTATAACTTTTGTTAACATAAACTGATAAACTTATCATAATTGTGTAATTGACTAACTGTATATAAATATTCCTGTGCCAGGCCAAGGTAAGATATATAGACATTAGACATACACAATAGTTTTTACACTCAGTCAGTATATGGAATGACTTATTTTGTTATACTGTATTCGTGTATTCTAATTTTGAGAAAACTATTTACTAAGGCTATTTAAGTATTGCTGCCTGGAAGTGAAAACTACTGGATTTTGGACAAATAGGGCAACAAAAACAAAAGTATGTATTTACAATCTTTCGATTGTATTCCTTTTTTGTCTGTTTAAAAGCCGGTGTATGGCACACACACACCCACACGACTCACATGCATGAGTTATAGTAGTGCTTGTGGAGGTGGGCTGGGCTGGGGTACCGGAGATGTTAAAATAGCTATCAATTCTATATTATATGTATTTTATGTTTAAGTGGTACTGACTATTGAATAGAATCATAATTAACTAGTATTTTTTATTAGAAATACGTTTATATGATCTTGTACAAAAGACAAAGCGTCTAAAAACGCCCACTTCCTCCGTTTCATTTACAGCCAATTCATTACTTTCACCGTGCAACGTCCCTTCACCGCTAAATAGTAGCACACCAAAACAATTTTAACGCCGTTTTAAGAGTATTTGACTTTCTCTTTTTCTGTAGCAGGGTGACCAATAGGCTCCTAAACCATGAATAGGCTACATTCTACATTTGTATTGGAAAATGAAAAGTTATAATTATTGTTAGATTTAAGGGTATATTTTTTGTAGGAAATGGATTGGATGAATTGTTTATTTCTGTATTTAGCAATCAAGTGAAAAGATATGGCCAGCCCTACGCTTCAAGAGCTTGAAATTGATGGGTATGATAACTTCAAAAGTCAAATAGCTACATTAGAAAAGGACAAATCGAAAGCTCCACTAATCCTGCTTTTCACTGGAAGTGATGATGACCACGGACAAAGCTGGTGTCCAGATTGCGTTGTTTGTAAGTAATGGTTCACATGGCCCACTATATTTTCTTTTATGAATTTCATACCATTACTGTATAAAATACTTACATTAAAATTTATCAATTCTAGTGGAAAGAACCCTGAAAGATTTTAAAGCCAAAGAATCGCCTTCAGGATGTCTTGTCAGGGTAAAAGTGGGAAATCGAGATTACTGGAAAGATAAATCCTGTCCTTTCCGAACAGATCCGAAGTTAAAATTGACATCTGTTCCGACTCTAATCGCATGGGGTACTCCTAAAAGACTTTCGGATGACAGTGTAAATAACTTGGATAACCTCTCTATGCTGTTTGAAGAGGATTAAAAAATCAAGAACAACCACATTCAATTATAGAAATAAAATTAAACAAGGCCTATAAGCATTTTTATGGAAATTGTTGTTTTGCTAGGATCAAATATAAATATCGATTTCTGTAACTAAACCGTGGTGTGCCTATTTGTTTACTTGAATTACAGAACTATTTCTTGATTTAATAAAGTAATACTAATAATGATTCACGGAGAAAAGCTAATTGATTTATTACCGATTTCGGTTACAATGAATAAAATTTTTGCAGTATTACTCTACTTATTAGACCAAAATACATAAGTTACATGGTTGATTACAGACTAACGAATAACCATCTAACTGGTTTACGATTACAATTATTAATAGTTCAGTTTACACTCTCAACCAGAACATAGAAGATCTTATCACGTTGTAATCGGGGAGTTGTTCAACGGGTCCTACGGATGCTATAG
Source organism: Tomocerus minor (assembly GCA_009936455.2). Taxonomy (NCBI): domain Eukaryota; kingdom Metazoa; phylum Arthropoda; class Collembola; order Entomobryomorpha; family Tomoceridae; genus Tomocerus; species Tomocerus minor. Next base: position 2,795 of record JAAAYG020087955.1, on the reverse strand, counting down.
CAGGGCATCTGTCATAAATGTAGTGCATGCACACATCCTTAACAGTCGCGGCATCAACGGACTGTTGACAAAAAGTAAAACAAAATATTTTAATTGCATTGATTGATGAATCCTTTAACTAGAACGGGAGTTACTACTTTACTACTAGATTTCTATTATAAAGATGGTTTATCTTACGTTAATACGGGATTCCAACTCATGGATAGGAATTCTGCGGTCGTAGCAGAGCATTTGACGACCGATATCTTCACAGATTGGAGTAGTACCATCCAGCTGAAGAAGCATATTTGTTCTAAGGAGGTTGCGGGCTCTTTCTACCTCGGATTCAGTGACGTTTGTGCAAAGACGCATCCATTCATGTTGCAGATTGAAAACGAAATCCTACAAAATCAAAAAATAATTACAATGCTACGCCCCTAGAATTTTTAATTACAGTTATTATATAAAGCAATTCTTTTCAGTTCTTATGGGTTTATAATCACTTACTTCAATGGTTAATGGATCAGAAACGAAGTATACACCCCAGAGGCCAGTATCCTTGTAACATGTGTTAAAAGCTTGGAAGCCATGTGCTAAACCTAATCGAGCAGCAGCTTCAGCCAAATGAGAACCACTGGAATTTCCACCAGCCTAATAATCCAGTAATTCCAAATTAAGTCATTGCAATGTGAAAATCAAAAATAAACGTACATTTTGTATTCTTAAGGTTGTGATTTACCATAGATCTATCCCAAGAACCAATTAGGGTGTTTGCAACCATCAAAGGGATGTTGTCAGGGTCCTTCCACCCACATCCTTCAACGGCAATAGCAACGTGAGCCAATGGTAAAGAATCGTCCCTAACCCGAATTTCAGATCCTGTATATCTGCAACGGGCTGGAAGTTCGGGAATTGCACTCTTTGTATATTTTGTCCCAACTTTTCCGAAGTACTGGTTAGTTAGTTTAATTATTTCTTCATGAGGAACGCCACCGGCTGCAGCTACTACCATTCTAGGTCCTTTGTAATGACTCTCAATGTATTCCACTAATTGAGGACGACCGATTGACTTGATATTTTCAGTGGGGCCCAAAATTGTTCGTCCGAGAGGAGTTCCCTAAAGTAAATTACAAGATTTTATTAATGGGTACTATTGCTATTATTGCGTGACAAGTAAACATCAGTTTATAACGTAACTTACTTGATAGGCAGTTGCGTGAAGATGGTCAAACACAACTTCTTGAAGATTTTGTTCAACTTCTTGCATTTCTCTTAGAATAACACCTCGCTCGCGTTCAATTTGTTTCTCTTCGAATCTGGAAAGAAATTTTTACATTATAGATCAAAACCATACAGACGTATTACGTATATGTTGCTCTTGATTTCGATTCATTAAAAATGCATACTTTGAATTAGTAAGGATGTCGGACAATATTTCTAAGGCTTTCCCAACGTCATTTCTCTGGCATTTAGCGTAAAATACGGTTTGTTCTCGGGATGTGTATGCATTGAGGTGAGCACCCATATTTTCTATTTGTAGTTCTAAATCTTGTTGCGTCCGGGTATTTGTACCCTAAAATAGTGGAGTAAATTAGTCTTTATTCTTTTCATCTTCAGACAAATAAAAACTCAGGATTTTAAAAACCTTGTCATATCTAACCTTAAAAGCCATATGCTCGAGAAAGTGAGCAGTTCCATTGTTTTCATCAGTTTCATAACGAGACCCGGCGTCGATCCACAATCCAATAGTAGCCGTGTCAGAATTAGTGTCTTCAGTTGCTACTCGAATGCCATTATCAAGGGTAGTTACCCTTGTTGGTGGGACATTAAGCAGAGAACTTTTGAAACTTAACCCGGCAGAGGCTAAGCAACTTGGACTGCTATGAAAACTATTTCGGCTCTAAAATAAAATTCGAATACTAAATTATTTAACAATTCAGAATTACATAATATACTGTGATAAAAAGAAAACGATTTTTCTCTCAAGCTGTAAAGCCCGATTGAAATCGCTGGTATAAAATCCGAGATTACACCCCGAAGGGCTAATTTTAGTATTTTTCGAGCAGCAAAACAATAATACAATATTATACATACACGCATAAATTCAAATTTCAAAACTAAAAACAAATACCTGCTTTAGTAAAGATGATTTTGAGGATGACCGAAGTAGGAAACGGGCAGCTCGGAAAGCCATGACTAAATAAAAAGCCTACACGGCAAAATTTTCCAAATTACACTTTCTATAGTCTATACTACTCGATATAAAATCCAAAATTCGGAAACCCCAAAAACTTGGTAAGTGTTCTGGTGATTGAGCGGTGGCGATAGACGAACTGGGTATTCTGTGGAAACTCGTTGTTCCGTGATGCAGTAGGTGGCGTACAATTATTGCAGGCGAGGTGTACGAATAATCATCTTTGTTACATTTATCTGCGACGAGATGAGACTATGAGACTAATAATAATGCGAACAATGTGCGAACGAATTATTATTGCAATTGCTTGCTAGAATGATGAGACTCGACTTCGACTTTCGACTTTCGACTAATGAGACTAATGAGACGATGAGACAAGTAAATAATATAATACTGTCGAACAATCTGTAGCTACTGAAGTCAGGCTTACAATTTACAATTACACAATCAATGCAACTTGCAGTTGCAAGTAATCTACGAACCCAATAAATCCTTTATTAAGTAGCGGAGCTGCTTTATAGAAATGCCCACTCTGTCTGTATGTCTGTATGTCTGTATGTCTGTATGTAATAGCGATAACTCACGAACGGTTTGAGATACATCACTCAAATTTTGCAAATGT
>JAAAYG020087944.1:0-35607 GCA_009936455.2 Tomocerus minor | reverse complement strand
GTATAAGTGTAGTGTGTAAAACTAGTTGTAAACTTCGCAATCTCAACTTTCCCCCAGCCGTTATAGAGTTTTGTTATGGAGTTTCCTTTTTCATAAGGAGTGTAAATGTAGCCGTTAGTATATCGTATATCCCTTTTTGTTTTAGTAGTTCATTTAGCTATTTAAATTCTTTAATTTGTCCAAACAACGTAAGGTGGTTTTACGTAGACTTAGAACGTTTATGAACAGTTTAATAAAAACTGGCACCTGATTCCGTCTTAATAATTGCACAGCCACGACTCGTCGTTATATGTTGTCACAAATCTTAATTTTTCTTTACCATTCTCGACTGCGTGCAGTACATTACTGTCATAATTCTCATAAAACTCCCAGAATTACCACCCTACCAAAAAAGTAGAGTAGAAATGTTTGTGATGAGGAATTCAAATGCCCCAAGGCTGTCGTCAAGTCGTAGTAAGCCGCAATGCCTCAAATAAACAGTCCCACTATCAGTGAAATGTGTAATGTTTTATTTTCTTAAATTGAAGATCACAAACTGGTAACAATTATATTGTTTTCAGCTCTTTAGGTTCCAAAAGCAGTCGTGAAAGGTTCGGGTTCCTTCCTATGCAGAACATTAGTATGTAAATTACATGACATTATTATACTATCTGCAAGTGTTTGTATATGGTAGCTAAAATAGCTATTAGTTTATTAATGATTTTAAGAATATCAAAAATACATATAGAATACTTTCATCGTGATAATTAACTTCACGTATCGGTTAAATAAATTATGAAATCGGTAGTATGAAAATAGTTAAGATGAATGGGAACTTGTCATGCATAAACTGGTTTTGGTGCAAAAACCGTTGGATATGTATGTAGGTATCTGTAAAAATCGGGTAGTATATTATATATTTATAGTAATCTTACACGGGTATTACGGATGTTCTTACAAAATCCACTTCAAGGTAAATTGGATGATAAAGGAGTACCTTGAGAAGCTATTGCACTTCCACAATTCAGTAAATTGAGCTAAAACAGCCTGAGACCAGACCGATGTCCACCGATTGGGAATCGTAGTACCGCAATACTGAGACTTACAGAAACAAAATGAAAATGTACTGCACCCAAAGAAAAATTATGAGTGAATAAATATCGTTATGTTATGGGTTAATTTATTCCAACGTGAGAAACCGGACTGAATAGAACGACCACTTACCACACTACATTTGAGACAACATGTGTCGATTTTAGAATGTGTCTTCCTAAATTGAGGTATATTAATGTGCTTGTATACCTATTGGGGCATTATATGTTACATTTGCAGAACCTACGTGCACTTAGGATTCTTATGGTGTATAATAAAAGCTAATAACCTATAGTTAGAGTTGTAGTAGTTAGCGAATACCGATAACAATCAACTGACTAATGTCAAAGTTCTGTTCTAAGTAGCTTATAAGCTAAAAGTAATATGTATATGGGGCAATGGGGGAACCGTTACATGGTGTTTTCGTGTAACGGGTTTGCAGACTATGGCAGAACGAGAGCATAAACATCAACTTTACATTTTCCATACTCGTTAACATGATTCCAGGTGTGCTAAGATTGCGCTTTGATTTATAACGATGAGCACCGAAACCGAATACGAAATCCACCAAAATAGCATGACTATGGTACTAACTAAGTGTTGGTATCTGATGTACCGCAATTGCTGTGCAAACGTACGTATTTATTTTAGCCAAGTAGCCAAATGTGTTTTTCTTGCTTCACAATAATATCACACAACTCTCAACACAAAGCATAATAGTGTAGCAGCCACTTATTTAGTTATTTATGTGGGTCTAATTAGTCAATGATGTTGATGGCTGACAATATAGCTTTATGAAAATGTATACCTATACCGTTAATGAGCATACTTCTTTGAATTTTGATATTACTTACTGTACTCTAGTCCCGTTTGTTTTTGGGTTCCTAGTCAGACGGTCAGAGTCAGGTATCTAGGATGTACTTAGGCATATTAAGGAACAAGTACCCTATACAAAATGCAAACTGCTTTACTAAGTTATTCTTTTATATCCTCAAAGATCCTTATTTCAGATAGAGGGGTGAAGTGTTCACGAAGTTTGATAAAAAGTATAATTTTGCTGCAATTGAAAATTGCAACATGGCGTAAGTTAGCATTTATACATAAAATATATATGTACAAAAGTGAAATCATAAACCAGTTTGATAAAAGTTTTAAATAACTCGGTTAAAGGCTATTTCACCTAGCTTCTGACTCCAGAAGGTTCAGGCAATACTACTTTAATTTCTGTGGATTCATTACATAGTGTCTCTACTTAATTCCGTGTCAAAGTGTCAACTGTACTTTTTCGCTTTCCTACGTCTTTGTAGATTTGATAATGTAAGCTTTACGCAAACAATCAGTAGCGATTAGCAATTAAAAAGTTCAACTACATATGTACTCATAAGCTACAAAACTAACAGTAACACTATATTTTACAAAATGTAATAATAATATAGATAGATAATCTAATAATAAAGTATGTACCTACCAATGTAAACTGAGCCTAATTATTTAGCCATTTCAAGACGTGATAAAGACAAACTCTCAAGGTTCATCAAGATTGGTAGTCATACATTGGTAGTTTATCTAATTCAACTTTTACCTCTTCTGTAGAATACCGTATTGCTTTGTGGAATGGACAGTTTCTAATTTATTTTATGAATATATATTTAGAGTCTCTTTTCAGCTAAAAATTATGCCTACATCATAAGGAAATTTGGTACTCATTTACAACATTCATTAGTAATAAATACGGACTTGAGTCTCAGTAAATCTCCTTAATAATAATATTTATAGACAGTTTTCTACACTCCTGCAGTTATTTCTGAGACAGGAGAAGCATTATCAGTTAGCTATACCTTTTGCCATTTGAACAAATTGTACAATAATATTGAACGTATTAATAACGAAAAATAATAACGAAAAATAAATACTACAAAATCGTTTTCAACTTTATTTTGTTGAAATACAAGATATACAATTAAAGGTATTGTTAATACTGACGTGAAAAATATTGTCACTGTCACATGCTTTACTATAATTTCATGATTAAAACTTTTATTACTTATATTCCATGTAAGTATATAATAATACGTAGCTCCTATTTAATACCTCACCAACATTGTACTACTAAAATTCAATACTCCAGATAAATAATTATATATTTTCATGATTATATGTTTCTACTATATATTGGATTACAGGTTAAAAAACTAATAAAATAACTATTACAGCATATATATTTGTCCATAAAATATCAGTTTCCATAATTTTTTATCTATAATTTCCTTTCTTATTTGCGTGCAAAAACAAAAAATTAATAAAAACAACCCTGACTTATAAAACTACTAAAATACAACCACGATTTCAAAGTTCGGCATCTTTCGTTGTATTCACAGTGTTAACTGTATGTGAGAAATCTTCTGCTTTCTTAGTGCCAGCAAGTTCGGAGAACAAATTCCTCTTCAAAGCTTTGTTTTCTATCTGCTTCTTTATAGATTGTGGTCTTTTAGGACTCGGAGTATTTGCTTGAAAAAATACTGTGTGTGGATTCTTTTGCTATAATAATAGAAAAATAAACACAATCTAGATTAGCCAATTAAATCAACTGAAAAGCGTATCAATCAGCGAATTGATAATTATTAAAAATCTATACTTTATCCTCTTCTCTGACCATAAAAATTGCACAAATATTTGAGTACACAACACGGTATCAAATAGTCATATTTGGCAAAAGTATAGATTGCCCACACACCTAGCCTTATATAATTTTTACTGGGACAATTTTGTATTAATAAATGGTATAGTATGATAATTAAAAAAATAAACACTCACTTTACGAATTTCCTTAAAGTATTGATTGTAGCTTGCCGATTTATTAACAGCATACCGTAGAAGCGCACCACAATTAGAGGATTTTCGGAAATAGTATTCAACGAAATCCCCATAAATTGGTCGATCGGGAATAAAAATAAGCAGCAATTGGTAAGCTAGATATGCATCCTGTAAACAATAAATAGCTAATCTTTTCCTGTCAGATGGACTTCCTCGTTGAAGTACTCCTATTTCTGTATGATTTACATCTCCCTTTACTTCGTTCTCCAAATGTCTTTTTGAAACCTCTTTAAGACTTAGCCCTCTGCGAGTTAAATCATGTCGGAACATTAAACGAAACATGTCAAAATTAATTCTGCCTTGAATGTTTACAAAATATTTGTCAAAACGTAGATTTCCAGAGCATTTGGAAGGGTTCTTTATTTCACGAATGACCGTCCGCACATTTTTCATCCGACCCAAGTATCTGAAAAGTACAGTAAAAAATTTCAACCACTGTTAAACAGTTAAAGAAAATAAGAAAAATATCATGCGTGCAATTTTGTAAAGCTGTTTATTATTGTGGTAATAAATGAAGTGACAGATATAATAGACATTGTTGAATGTAGACAGCAATACCAATGCTTAAGGATCTACTATTTATACATTATTACTCAAAAAATGACCTTACACCGACTGTCTTGCCATAGTATGTTGTAATAAATTGGCCCGGTCGATTAAATACGGCAAGTCAAATTGGTTTATATTGTAGCCGGTTATAATATCAGGATCCACTTGAATAACAAAATCTCTCCAAGCCTTTAGCATTAAGGCTTCTTGATTTTTAAATTCTATCTCTTGATGTTTAATTGCCTCTTCAGTCGATAAATTACTGTTGACAATGACATTGGGTACAAACTGAATGACTTCCGCTCCTTCGATTGGATCACAACCATTTAAGGTGAATATGACTTTTGCCAAGGGATCTGCGCATTGGTAATTGACAATTAAAAATAGTGTAACTAAAAATAGGTTGTATAATTAATAATATATATTAATATCGTTTTAAATGTGTTACAAATACAACAAGCGAACAGTATACGTTATATCGTAGTTATCGATAGGTATATTAGTTAAATTAGTTTATACCACTATAGGTAATAGATATATGATAATTCCATTATAAATAAGAATACTCATGACCGTTTGCTTTTTAATAGATATTTTTAATAGGTATGTGCTTCAAAAACTGAAAGGATATAGATATTGATCATCTAATGACATTTTACACATGATATGACCAAAAATAAAATATGGATGAGGGGCATGGGGCGCCAAAATAGCATAGCGGACAACGAGGAACCGCCTACAGTTTTTAAACGGAAGGTCACAGATAAAAACGATTTTCAGATTCGGAATCTACGCTTAAAAATCATTATAAGTAACTGCACAGTTTTTACACCAAAATTCGAAATTTAGAAATTCCGTATAAGTCTGCCCAAAATTTGCGATTTCCTCTTTTTTTTGAGAACGAATAAATCAAATCCAAAATATAATTTTGAAATAATATTAAATATAATTTGTCACCTGGATCTCCGTATACAGCTACGGTAGTACCAATTTGAATTACTGATTTGTTTCCTTGAGCAGGCATCGAAGCGTCCACGTCAGACTCAGTTATCACTTCTATATCGAATGACAAAATTCTAAGAGCAGGAACGGAAATATCGTCGTTTACACCATCCCGGGATGCTTGTATATCATCACAATGCACATCAATTTCTATTTGACAGTAACTTTCTTTAATAGGCCCTAAAACAATAAAATTATGAACAATGATAATACAGCATTAACTCCATACGTATTCTAGCATTACAACTACATTCATTTTATTCCTAAAATTCAATCTTACCATTCTCCCAGCTTAATGTAATTAAGTAGACAATTTGACAATATTTGGTAAGACCTAAATGACTGGTGACCGTCATATTTACAGCCACTCCTACTGACGAGCGGGACAGTATATTATTATATAATTATTATCTATTGCCCACCTGATTTATTGGAATCGGAACGAAGATAATATTTGTGGGCAGACAGTTCCAACCATCCACAACCAGGAAGATTCTTATCTGTCAAGAATCGAATATTGTTATTTATACTATTTTCAAACAGATCATATTCACAAGGTCCATCAGTGTACGGATAAGATATCAAACCATTTCTCAGGACTTTAGCAGCCACCCATATGTACCTGATAATATGAAAAAACGTTTTATGGAAGGACATGATATTTGGTAGTAGAAAGAGTAATTTGGCTTTGACTTACTTTGGCAAACTGCAAGTGATCTTCAAAAGTACTTTATTTTTATTAACGTGCTCTGTCATTGAATTTTTTATACTAGTGCTAAATAAATGGTACACGTTATCCGTTTCATTTAGGTTGAGAATTTCAACATTAAGTATAGGAAGCGTTCTGACGACAGCTTCATGAAATTCTACACAAGATATATCTTGCAAAATTCGTTTCTTTACGGTTTTGTTTAAGATTTCCAAAAAATCATTTTTATCCTCTTCTTTAAACGTGTTGGTCGGCAAAGCATAAAAGTAGGACTGGAAACCATGTACATTGCACGATATGCTGTAACCATGTTCAGTAATACCATACAATCTAAGTAGAAAGACAAATAAACGTCAATATCAAAATAAACTATTTCAATTTCGTTTAACGATAAGAGGTTTATTTGCTTGTAAATACTCCAGTCCATTAAAACAAAAATAACAAATAATTCACTATTACAACACAACTTACCTCATTACAAGAGGATTAGGGCATTTGGAAATCTCTTCCTTCAATAGAATACAAGGATGTTTTATGCGACTAACAGTGGACACACAGTCGATCATCATGAACTTGAACGGTTTGTTTTGCGCTTCAAGAGGTGAGTCAGACGGATAAAATAATTCATCAACAATTACTTCCGGACGCAGAATTCTCTTTTTTAGATGACAGTCAAATTCGTATAAATATTCACAGGGAATGTCTACTTTAAGTTTTTTGTTTGACGGTGGGGTACCGGTACAGCCATTAGACTGTAATTCAATTTCATCGACATACTCTTCCTGCGATGTATCCCCTTCATTTTCATCCATAGATATATTTAGCACGTCCATGGTTGAATCGAAGTGTCCTTTCACCGTTGTTGGGACTTCTTTCAATAATAGTCAATAGATTCCGTGTTTATTGTATCTGTCAGCCGTGTCAGCCAGCCCTATAACACATTATAATTATTACAGTAGTATAAATTAAAATATAAAAATAAAATAAATATAAAAATAAATCAGTGACAAGCAGATTAGCAGGTTCAGAGGGAAAAGGTGCACCATTTGGTGAAACCAACAGTATAAAGATTACAAATTTTTATATAAAAAATCAAGACAGCTTTAACGATGTCTATATTGGAATAAAAACGCTCATGGATGCGACTAACTTTCCGCTGATGACTTATCTTTTTTTGGGAGAAACTCTATTTTTCCTAAAGTTTTTGACGTAGAAAGACAATATGGATCTAAACGGATTTGTAGACTGTTCCGTCACAACGCTATAGGTCATTATTGCTAACTTTCACCTCTTTTTCGCAGATGTAGCATTTATCAAAAAGACAGATATCTCCGAAACAAAGAGGAAAGTTAGCGGTTGAAGCATATCGTTGTGAGGGAACATTTTACCATTCCGTCTAGATCAATAATATTGTCCTTCTACGTCAGAAACTCTAGGAAAAATAGAATTTCCCCCAAAATATATGTCATATTATATTCATTTCATACTACATTGCGGATGTAGTATGATTTTTAGCTGTCTTTCTTATAATCTGTCTTAAATATCTATGAAATCTATGGATATTTTTCTAATGGGATTATTACCAATGAACTACTTTTGCTAGCTTGGTTATCACTGAATTGTGAAATACTGCTTACCTTTATTTTCGACAAAAACAAAAAGAAAAATGAGTTGCATGTTGCATCGCCTTTATCCTTTCTTGGTGGAAGTGAAGAAAAATATCGCAGATTTGCTTTAATGGCAATGTAGAGAATTTTCGTGGATTTCAGGTCAACAGTTCCAATCAAAAAAAACTGTAGAAAGAGGCTAGCAAAAAATATTGAGCCAACTTGAACGCAATTTATTTATTTTCACTGATTCAAGTCATATTTCTGTCGTACTTATATTATACAAATGAAAACTCCCACTCTTTTGGGAATGTTTTTGAACTACGACTGTAAGTCATTTCATAATACCCCACATGAGAATTTCGGTTGCATGTATTGCATGTCTTGCTTGATTGCATGCTTGCTGGTCGCAGTTGCTGGTGTATGGTGTGAGACTGTGAGAGGGTTTTGCGTCTTGCTTTTCTGCGAGTGCGTGCTGGCTTCGTTTTTTGTGATTTGCATACAGTAGTGCTAGTTCGAAGATGAGTGATGTCTGATGTGTGATTTGTTTGTGACATTTTGTGATAGGAGGGATGATAGAAAGGAGGTCGGTCGCTGGTACTGGGAGTTTATAAATATTTTCTTGAAGGGGAAACTGAATAACTTCTGTTTTTTTACTCATCACTATCACTCGTACAATTGTTCATTTGTCAGCAGATAACAGTGACGAAGGAATAGTAGTGCGTGGTACAATTTAATGGTACTATTAGTAGTGACACAGTGACATTGGCTGGGTGTCGTCGTGTAGCTGTTGATAAATAAATAGATTTATTAGTTCGTTTAGAAAAGTTCCGAGCGACTGACACTGTCGACACTTTCATCTGGTCTTTTATCTAATAAGATTGGTGAGGATGTCTAGAAAAAGAATTGGCCACGAACTGCTAATGATAGATGTAAAGGTAAGGTCAAGGTCGGCTGCAACTCGTTCGCTATTGTTCATATTTGCGAGTCAATTTCATCATCACTAATCATGATTGATGATAAGAATTTCTTAGTTATTTAAAGGACTCAACTGTAAACTAGGGCTATACTGATCATTTGGTTTGTTTTATATAGTTAGATAAATCTAGCGGGCCGGAAGTCATCAAGAATGCGTTGGGAAAGAATGGATTTGGAGATGTCATTGAAGAAGTAAAATGGTACTTCAACAAGTGGACCAAAGAAGAAGAGAATCATTGCCACATAATGTAGGTTATCATTTTGGAATTTTGAATAATAGTAATAAGCAGGGTTAATAAGGATAGTTAGGTTCCAAAAACTTCAAAAAACGTAGGTAAAAAGGTGCTTAAAATCGCAAAGAGAGGTTGAAAACAATTTGAATATATATAATGGATTAATACATGAGTATGAGACACAAAAGATATTTTAAAGTTTACAGATTACAAAAGTACCTTTATTAGGTTAATTATTAACCAAATACAAAGGGAATTTAGCATGTAAAATAATTATTGTGATGCAAATTGAGATGCATTAATGCAGTCAAAATTATTCATTCAATTTTAGATTTTTACATGAAATACTAGAATTTTTTAATTCCCGAAATGGGTTCCAAAAAGGTCCAAAATGTCAAAATAGGTTCTAAAATGCCAAAATAGGTTCCAAAAAGGTCCTAAAGTTCCAAAATAGGTTAAAAATAGGTGGTAACTTTTTTATGTGCTATAGGTCTAAAAAATGTGAAAACAAGTGCGTGTTATTTGCATCAAAATACTGTAAAGCGTTGTCCCCAGAAGTCTCATTTGCGTACCTTAGCCCATTAAAAAACCTATTTTACCTAGCTATCTTAGCTCTGGTAATAAGGTATATGTTTATACATATTTTATATTACGTGTCAAAGAAAACATTGATTTCAATAGTAGTCACGCCGTTTCTGGTTCTGATTCATGATTGCGTACAAACTTTTCATATACGTATTTCACAATCCGGTAGAAATAGTAAAAATCGTTAAAATAATTGGACTTCTCATCGGCGCAAGAGGAACAATATTTTCTCTTATCATCGATTTCATAAAAATTTTCAAACTACCAAAGACGATCCTCGAAGACAATTATTTCTGTAATCAGAGGATCTGTTAACATATTACACAATCACATACACTAAAAGTTTTGTTTATTATATTATAAGTATTTCATTTTAGTATATTATATGTAAATATTCTACCCGTAATATTCGATATTACTGTTTTCTCACATCAATTGTTTTCTTATTTATCTTGTTTGGTATTCTCAGTCATCTTGGTTACCATAATATATGGCAGAAACTTGAATAAAGTGTTTCTCTCTTCATTTATGTCCAGTCCATGTCCAGTGTAATTAGTTTTAGGGTGAAGTAACTCCCTCCCATTGCCCCAATGCTCGAGGTAGAAATAATGCCTGTCATTTTTTTGTATTTCAGATTCAAAAACGTTAATTATGCCACTAAAGCACGTGAAAGGCTAAACGGTCAATTAGTTCCAGGTACACGACCTGTTACGACGTTTACCCTGATTCCGTATCCCCCGACTTCGGAAGATGAAAAACTTCTGTTCGCAAGGAAATGCAACCATGGATTAGTATTGTCAGGATTCGACTCCAACTCGAGCATTGACGAGGCCATCATCAAAAAAGAGATTTTAAGATACTATCCATCTGTGGACTACATCAAGGGTGATACATTTACTACTCTTTAGTTTTTTGTGGCATTCAATTTAAAATTATATTAGTATATTACTATAATTATAATATTTTGGTACCAAAAAGGACAAAATATTAGTTATAGGTTAGGAAATTCGAAAGCTTTTATTTAAAAAAAACTGAGATGTAAATAATATGTGATTAATATATATCATTTTAAAAAGGTACTCACAATAATTAGGACCACAAAAATTACACTGCACTGAGTTTAAAGATTTAATTGTTTGAGCAATGTCTTATGAACATTGTAAATTCGTAGAGCATACTTCTTGGCGATCCCTGTCCATAATTTTGTATTAATAAATAAAATATATCAGTTTCAGACGGACCTCAAGCAGCCATTTGGTTTTCGGATGTTCGAGATAGAGATTTGGCTATAAAACAACTGGATGGACTTAAGGTGTGGACAAATTGTTACTAATACATACACAAATAGCATTATGCGTACCTAGCGGCTGCAGTAGAAATTAAAATGTCAAACTTTTATATTTTATAAAAAAGGCTATAATATTCTGTATTTCTGTAATTTATATTTCGCAGATGAAATTTGGCGATGCGGAAAAACTGCCTGTGAAAGTGCGAAACTTACCTCCAATGGAAACAGATATTCTTGGAGACAGGGATCGCAAACGTGAGGCTGAGATGTATGGGTGCGAGGTAACTCCATCAAATTGCCAGAGAAACTCTGCCCCTGATTCTTCTGATGGTGTTATAAAGGAGAGCAGCGTAAGCTTTCAGTCTCAAAAATTGTCAGGAGAGCAACAGTTGAAAGCGAAAGGACCATCATGGTATGAATTTGCTATTAAGTACCTATTGTTACTCAGCACTAACTGTTTCATCAAATAATTGACCCGTTCCTATTTTGCTATCTTTAGTACAGACGGGCTGCCAAGTTTTGGGGAAATTTGATTTTTTTGACATTTATATTGTAAAGAGTTACTTTTTTAAATCGTATATCTTTTTTTGAATGTGTTCAGCAAACATTTGAATAGCACAAACAAAATGTCCTCGCATTCACTATCTATGATTCTTTCCCGATCCTTAAATCACCATCGATCATCTAGTAGTATTTGCGTGATAACTGATATTTTCTTAATCATTTAAAATTTTTGCAGTAAACGTTAATATTAAATGCTGAAAATATTTTGGTTGGCCACCTAACCATCTTGGGTACAAAAAAATTTTTTTAGGGGCATCTGCCTTTTGGCTTCTTTTCAAAAGTCTAGCCGACTTTTACCACGGCTGTTTGGTATGGCTCCTTAAAAGATAATTTAATGGTGTTTTTTTATTCGAAGGACTGAAAGACCGGCGACTAATGAGACGTTGGAACAGAGACGACAACCAACTATTAATGTGATGTTGGAACAGAGAAGACAACAAACTACTAATGTGATGTTGGAACATACAGGAAAACCAACTACTAATGTGATGTTGGAACAGAGAGGACAACCAACTACTAATGAGATCTTGGAACAGAGACGACAACCAACTACTAATGAGATCTTGGAACAGAGACGCCAACCAACTATTAATGAGATCTTGGAACAAAGACGACAACTTCCTACTAATGTGATGTTGGAACAGAGACGACAACTAACTACTAATGAGATCTTGGAACAGAGACGCCAACCAACTATTAATGAGATCTTGGAACAAAGACGACAACTTCCAATTAATGTGATGTTGGAACAGAGACGACAACCAACTACTAATGAGATCTTGGAACAAAGACGACAACCAACTACTAATGAGATCTTGGAACAGAGACTCCAACTTCCTACTAATATGTTGTTGGAACAGAGACGACAACCAACTACTAATGAGCTATTGGAACAGAGACGCCAACCAACTACTAATGAGATCTTGGAACAGAGACTCCAACTTCCTACTAATGTGTTGTTAGAACAGAGACGACAACCAACTGCCAATGAGATCTTGGAACAAAGACTCCAACTTCCTACTAATGTGTTGTTGGAACAGCGGCGACAACCAACTAATACCTCGGAGACGAAGTGGAATCAAAATCGCCAAGACGAACAACCGGTGGGGAGTAGAGCTATGGGTAAACCTACATCCTGTGCAGTAACAAATACTGCTTTTCCTCCCAACGAACGGGGTTCAGGTACTTTTTATTTTTTTTGGCAAAGCTGGTTCAGTTTCACTATTTCTGTCTCCTAAGCGAGTTTCATTTCCATTGGATAACCAACGTGGTTCTGAAATTCTTTATACATTCTCTAAAATCGTGTATAACCTGAATCTACGAATTTTCACTCTTAAAAAATTTATATTCAGGTTATACAGAATGCAGAAAATTTATCAAGGATTTCAAAACAGTAAAATAATGTCAATGACAAAAACTCCAGGACGAGAGACAATCTGATTTTTAAAAATATGTTGTAGGTCACTACAAGGAAGCTGAAAAAAGGAATAGTACAAATTATTGGCACACGTCTGCAACCCCAAAACAACGAAAGGACACAGAATTTTGGAAAAACGAACTGAAAACTTATTTATCAATCAGCAAAGAAGGAGTTCTAGTTGATACATTAAATGAACAATTGGACAACGATGGTGTTGGTCAAATCCCATTTAAGAAGCTTGGATTCCTACACCTGAATCATTTCTTATTAGAATGCTATGAATTCCTAATGGTCGGAAGGTATTACAGTAATCAGTTATTTCTATTTACGAAGCAAGCAGAGGTCGCGCCAGAAGTTGTCCATATTGCCCAATTAGTTAAGGGCCAAGATAGAGCCAAAGGTACGAACAAAAATCCGCGGCCCTTAAGGCATCAAATAAATACATGGTTACCGGTTGGAGAACTCCTTCGTCATTCAATTAGAAATGACAATGCTAGGGACTACCGACCGCCTCCGAAACATTTTCCAAGAAGACGTCGAGGAGGCCGTGGAGGCTCTTCTAAATATCCAGCGTTTTCAGCCCCAAGATTCAATAATAATCATCGTGCTCTATTCCCTGCAAAAAACGACGGAAATTCTGACGACTTGAACGATGAAATGGACGGGTGGGATTTTGGTGGAAATAAACAATCCTCGCAATCAAAAGCTCAGGATGACAATGATTGGGCACCTGTGCAGTCAACGCAATCATTTGACACACTTTTACGAAGTCCCTTTCAGTCCTCATCAAATTCCACGTTAAAGTCGTCAAATCCGGTGATATCCGCTAGTGTCCCGGTCAGACGTCCAATTGTAGCAAGCAGCAATTTGTTGTCAGGTTATACCGCTAACCAATCGTCAAATAATAATGCCTCCAAGATACATTTTGCGGAGAAATCTTCCAGTGAGTCCATGAGTCAAATAGCTAATAGTAATGTCGGTAAGATATACTTTCCCGTGAAGACTTCCAATCTGACAGCTAATCCAGTTTCAGGCCAAAACCAAGACAAAATTTATTTCCCAAAGGGATCAGCTGGCCAAACGCAGACAGTTAATACAGCTTCAGAATCAAGTCAAAACCAAAATAAAATTTATTTTCCGGAAAAATGCACTGGTCGCACTGTCAGTCAAATAACGGACGCGAATATTGGAAAAATCTATATTCCAGAAAAGAAGGTTTTGACAATAACCCAAGAAAATAAGCTGGAAAAGACCGTGAAACAGACTGAGCAGTCTTTATTACCTTCTCTAATTCCATCTTTAAGTCACACTTTATCAAAATTAATGATTGAACCGTCGGTCATACCATCTTTAAATGGTACATTATCAAAAATTAACATCACACCAGGAGACGGCCAGATGAAAAGGGCCTCGGCAGATAGCCTTTCAAATTCTGCTGCAAGTAGCATCTTTTCGGTTCAGCCTCAACCGTCAAAGCAACCGCCAGAGGTAGCTACTGTAATAAAGCCGCTGACCGACAAGATTGCTTCTCCAAATGTGGTTCCTGCCCAATCTGAACCCCTTACCCGACCTACGGTACCTAACTCTGTGAACACGTTAGGGACCGGGTATCCTTTAGCAGCTAGAGCTTTTGCACTTCACGGCTCCTTGGGCGCTAATAGTTTTCGTATTCGATGTCCGAAACGACCTCCAGACCTGACAGTGAATGTGACAAACGACTTTCGAAGTGTACACGTGCCGTTGCATGTGCGTCCTTCCACGTTTTCAGACCAAAATCCATCAAACAGCGGTAACATCAACGACTTTAGTAGTAGTTCAAATGAACATAATTCGGTTCCGCAATCGAAACAGCTTACAAACATGACAGTAAGTGTCATTGACGACAATAGAAAAGTACAAATGCCGCTAGTAGAACCCAAAGACTCAGCTTGTGCAGATCTAGGAAGCGTTCATGATTTTAGCAGAAGGTCAACTGACAATCTTCATCTTCCAGTAAGAAACTTTAGCATAGAGGCTCATGAGATTGATTCTGCGGAGCCGGTTAGAAGGGCTCGGGATTACGTTGTAGAAAGGGTTTTGCGAGATCCAAGAGGAGAAAGTCAAAAGGAAAGGATTTATCGAGATCCAAGAGGAGAAAGTCAAAAGGAAAACATTTTGAGAAGTCCGTATTCACGAAGTTCTGTCTATCCCAGACGGAATACTAATACTATAAACTCGGAATGTGTCAAAAGATTTTTAGGAGTCTACAGCGTTGACACCACATCCTTACACCGAGAAAATGATGATGTTACAAATACTAGCTAAAGTAGCTAGCTCATTTACAGGAAACGATTCATATATTTAAGGTAACCTGAGGCTATTAATGTTTCACACAATGATTTGTTACCGCTCTTATGTTATATTCTTTGCATTAATTAAACAAGTAGAGTTTCATAATTAGATAGGTTATAGTTACAGCTAGTTATATATTGTAGTGTAACATTATTATTATAAACATGCTTAATTAATAGGCAGTTTCATGTTGAATAAAATTTGTTAAGGGAAGCTTACCTTACCATAGCACTGAGGATCTTTTCTGAACTCAGTGGTCACCCTGCGGTACCTGGAAATACATGTAACATGAAGGGCGCAATCATTTATTGTATGTAAAAAGTAGATAAAAAATAACTTTCGTTAAATGTTGGTCATATCACCCGTAATTAGCCGTGAAGGGAGATATTTGCAATTGAAAATCTGGTAAATAACGACTGCCCATACAAAACTTTTGTACGAAGGACTAATTACGGGTGAAGGGATCAACATTTATCGAAAGCTATTTGTTTTCTCTATTTTTTACATACAATAAATGATTGCAATTTAACTAATTTAATAACTTCATGTTACATGTATTTCCAGGTCTCGCAGGGTGACCACTGAGTTCAGAAAAGATCCTCAGTGCATGGGTCGATATTAATTATTACATGTTGGGAACAGAATATTTTTCATGAAAATAGTTAATGATTTTAAGAACAAGAATATCACAAAATTAAAGTGAACTAAAATGAATTTATTTCCATTATAAAGTATTGTAAGTAATAGCTATTCGGTACATGAACTATGCTTGTGACTCCTTTTGTAAATTACATTATCGTTTACAAAAATTGGCTTGGATATTGTAATGTTCAGCATTCAATACTAATAACATGAAACCATAATATTATAAATGGCAGGCAGCTATTAAGATTTATAAGATACATGAAATCCACTATTTTTAAAAAGTTGTAGGCGTGGTCAATGTTTACGACTTTCCGTCGATCTTTCTGACTGCTGATTTATTACTTAAATAGAAAATCGAGAAGAATAACTATTCACCAGACGATTTTTTAAGTAGATCCAGTACGATTTTCTGATGGTGTCTATTTGTTCAGACAATAAATCACATATCTGGAAAAAAAGTAACCACAAACTACATTATCTGAAGAGAGATAGCTGGCGATTGAATTCGTAGCTAACGTTTTAAACCCTTGGAACACTAAATTAAATAATATATTATGGACCAAAACCTTACCTCCAGAGCTTGCTTATATTTTTTATCTGAATCACCCCCTTTGGCCAAATCCTCATCAATAAGATCAAGCATCAAGGCCAACATTGGAATACTTCGAACTCCTGCACTACTGAACAATTCCTGAAATTTTTCTGGAATATCTTTATAAAATGGGACATCGAGATCTGATTTTAAGTCTATCAGCCTGTAATATAAACATGCAATTGTATATATTAATATGACAATTTGATAATAGGCATAGCTAATTTTAATTTAATAGCTT
Organism: Tomocerus minor; assembly: GCA_009936455.2. Taxonomy (NCBI): domain Eukaryota; kingdom Metazoa; phylum Arthropoda; class Collembola; order Entomobryomorpha; family Tomoceridae; genus Tomocerus; species Tomocerus minor. Next base: position 18,918 of record JAAAYG020087944.1, on the reverse strand, counting down.
TAGGCTTGGACTCACGAATGCTGTAAAATTAATATATAGGTTTGTGTATAATATATATTGTAGTTCACCCTCTTAAGTAGTTCCAAGCGCTTTCATTACTACGTGCCTTTAAAATTTGGTTCCACGCGTACTCCATTTCATCGTTCAATATTTTAGCAGTGACATTTTTCGAATTAACAACAACAAAGTATCGTTGGTTCCAGGCTGAATTATTTCGCACATCCTCTTCCAACAATGTAGAAATGAACTCCATCTCACCGGAATAATTACTGAATACAGGAATATAAAATTATTAAGTTTGAAATAAGTAAGAATAAAATTTGAAAGATAACTATTTCGATTCGTTCGCTCTGCGCAGTTTAAAAACTTAATATTAGCGACAGAGATGTGTGCAAGTTCCAAGTACCAATATAAAGAGAATAGTATATAATATCAATATATTCTATCAATATTTGCGATAGGATTTTTGTTAAGAAATAAACAATTAATATTCTGCTACAACCATTTCATTTCGAATACTTACCCGAATGTCGTAAGAAGCCACTGACGATGCTGCCAGGCATGATAATTTTTAACATCCTTTTCGATAAGAAGGGCAGTTAATTCCAATTCTTGTTCCAGGAGATCTTGGCCTTCATTTTCACAATTAGGCGATATTTTTCCAGTTTCTTCGTCATATCCCGCAGCCCATGAGACCAAGATTTTTCTATGATGCCACACTTGATAGTTTTTAGGATTTTCGTCAATCATAGAAAGAGAAAATTTAAATTCTTCTTGAAACTTTTGACTAAGCCCTTCAGCCGATAAAACGGAAGGAATTTCTAAAGCTTGTAACACTTCTCTCCTGGAAAATTAAAATGCTTTCATTGTTACACCATCTAATGTATCATTAAAATTACAACATTTTCTTTTCATTTTCTGTGAATATAGTAAGGTATTTAGGTAATTAGTTAAAAACATGGTTTTTACTGGTTTTTCATATATTTTTTAACAATATAGTCTATTACTTTAACCATATTTAACATATTTACAATTAATCTATTTTTAGGGGTATTTATTTTGATCATTATATGCTTTTAATGCTGACGTGACATTTCCCGAGAAGGGGCTTATCAGCTCTATTGTTATAAAAAGGACTACGATGGGGAGTGTTTTTATTTATTGTATCAGAGATCTTATTTTTTTAGATTCTTTTTAGGCGGATCTATATAATCCGCGAGTAAAAAAAATAAAGTTTGTCGCGGATATGTCCATTGTGGAGAACCTCCGCGGCTCATCGTACATATATAGGCTAGTGGACTATTCAAAATTAAATGGGCAATTGTAGCCAGTTTTATGACAAACTTATGTATTTAAATGCTTCCCGGATAGCAATGACAAACGGTAACATGTCTAAAAGTTTATCATACATGCCCATGCCCATATATTTTAAATATCATATCATAATATCATTAACATAAATGATTTAAATTAATCTAGTACCTGTATTGCCAAACAGTGTAATTTGCTGCATTTAGACCGATGGCTTCTTCAGTTAGTTTCAGTACTCGCTCTGATTTTTCTCCTGTTGCAAGAACACCTCGAAAATAGTTATATACATCCTGAACTGTAATACAATCAATAATAAAATATTATTCTTACATTATAATGAATTCGTTATTAATCGACAATGTAAATGCTTCATGATTTCATTTAACTTATGTAATCATATAAATCTTAAGAAAGGGATAAGGCAGGTTAGTTAACGTTAGACCCTGACCATAATTATGATCAAAACCTTTTTGGCAAAAATGTTGTATTCAAGTTTTTTACTTAGAAAGATTTTGATCTAGAGGGCAAGGTAGTATACTCCTTCGCACAGGTGTACGACAATATTTACTGATTTTTATTGCTGATGGGAGATAAAGCAGTACAACGTACAACTATATCTGACACCTTAAAGGTCGGAAAATAATTTTCACTGGAGGGAATGCCACATTGGGGGGACAAGATAATAACCGAATAAGAGTTAACAGAATCATAATTATTTGGAAAGGGGGCATGTTTTATGAAAAATCCACATTTTTATCACACAGTACAAGCAGTATAGCACTACAGCAGCCGAGCAGCCTAATGTAGCTCTTTAAACGGCTGGTTTTGAACGAGATTGCCGATTGGGTTTAAAAATGACTACAAGATCATAATAATATGTGTACACATAATAAGCTCCTTGGTACGTGGTCTCATTTGAGCTACAAAGCCTTTTCGAGATTTATATATATTTTGAAACAGTAAAAAATGGACTAATTTTGGCGGTAACAAAATTAATTGTACTACAATCCGGTACATCTTGAAAACCACTTGATGGAGTCGAATTAAATCGACCTTAAAAATGATCACAATAGTGTCAGCTTGATGAGACGTGAAACCTCAGAATGGAGCTATACGAAGACTAGCTTTTGAGATATTACATTTTTTGAAAACGGGCCTTCTTTAATGATATTTGAAAAAAAGTTGTTTGGTTGGACTAACATCGAGGTGAATAATCAATTGAAACAACTGGGGCAGGACCGTCATCTTGAAAAATCGGTTCAACATCGCTCCATTCTGATCTATCTTGGTAGAAGATGTGAAGACCGCTGGAATCATTGTCATCGTTTCGTTCTGCAGCCATAGCCTGCACTTTACTTCTGAAACATGAGATACAGATATTATTATAATAGTATAGTATTACGCTTGACCGTATTCTTAATTCATATTTCATATTGTATACTAAATTAGTTGAGTTTGTGTGACGATAAGAGTTTGAGTACATTAATTTACTGCAAAATTGGCAATTTTTGTTTACCATAAACCAGAAAGTAGGTGATAGGGTGTCTACCAGCTAGCCACTGGCTCTCGTTAAATTGTCACTAGCGTAGGTACTAGCGTCAGTTTTTGCCACAATAAATTACAGTACTTAAATACTTAAATATAGATAAAGATCAAGACGTTAATGGAATTTTAAATAAAGTGTTATGATATACTGAGAATAGTCTGTGTTTGAGACTGTTTTCCTTATTATTGCACAATAGTATATTGGATTGGGGATTAATTATGGAAATTATTCGAGAAATTCCATATAGAAATCAGAATATTTCCAAAAACTGACTTTCCTACTTTTCAAATATGAAATGGAGAGATAACATGTGATCAGCATGTCTGTCACAGTGCCATTGAATGTCCCGCTATAATTTGAAAGGAACGAACTATGCTTTTTCTATAGCTCTTGGAACACTACTTCTGCTGCTCTTCTTTATCACCTTGTTCAATGTCAATTTATTTCGGTGTTTGGTCGTCGTTCCAGAGACTTTGAGTTGAGACCTGTATTGTCATTTATTTGTGTCCTCTGAGGATCAACAACGAGAGTAACCTGACCCGACGGAAAACTGATCAACATCGTAATTGTAACTATTGTAAGTCGTACGATGTACTACACGAAAAATGCCCATGAGTCAATATAAATATAAAACAACGAAATGCTGACCATTGGCCATATTTTTGTTTATATTTCATATATATATATATAGTCAATAGTATACATACACGTTCTCATTTGTCATTGTTGTATTTAATGTTAATTCTTTTTAGTTGTGTTTTAATGTACGTATCGGTGTTTGTTTGCAGGTTTTGACGAACTCAATCTGTTGAAATGGCGGAGCAAATGGTGGAGAGACCTCTTAGATCAGTTTTCGGTATGCAAAATAATATGACCTTTCCGGGGAATATAAATTATGCTTATTTTCTCAATTACAGTATTTTTATTATACGACTTTTAGCAGTTTCATTCTTTGGACTTTTATTTAGTTTTTTAAATTGAAGCTTTAACAATGTGCCAAATAGGATATTTCCGCAAATCAAAGCAACATTTAATTGTTCTTAATTTTGTATGCTTTTCAGTGGGGAACATTCCTTACGAAGTAACTGAAGAGAAATTAAAAGAAATCTTCAGTGAGGTTGGACCAGTGATTAGTTTGAAATTAGTATACGACAGAGAAACTGGTAAACCGAAAGGTTATGGGTTTTGTGAGTACAAGGACGTGGAAACTGCAACGAGTGCCATGCGAAATTTAAATGGATATGAAATCAACAACAGGGTACTTCGTGTTGACAATGCTGGAGCAGAAAGAATTAGAATGGGGGAGATAAACAGCAACCAAAGTACTTGAGATATTTGACTATATTATCAGGATCATTGAAAATATATCACCTATTACAGCTCTAATTTTTGATTTGTAAGATTTTTAATTGGTCTGTTTTAATGAATGTTCAAGATTCAATGGGACACAATGGACCTAGACATGAAAGCGAAAATCCTTTTCAAATGATGGCTAACGTTCGGGATGACGGTCCACCTCCGCCAGAAAAAGCTCCTGAAGTAATACACAAAGCAGTTGCCTCTTTGCCCCCTGAACAGATGTTTGAGTTGATGAAGCAAATGAAATTGTGCATTCAAAATAACCCTAATGAAGCACGGACAATGCTTTTGCAAAACCCACAACTTGCATATGCTCTTCTGCAGGCTCAAGTTGTAATGAAAATAATTGATCCTCCTACTGCTCTGGTAAATTTTAACTTTCATGTTTCAAGTATTTAGTATTTGCTGCATTTGTTGAAATTATAAATATCGTCTTAAATAATCTTGAATTATCGATATTCTCTTTGAAAATGTTTGCTCAATGTTTCAGCATTAGTATTTATTATTTATATTCCGTAATTTTTTCCATTAGATGCATGTCACGCGGTCAAATCAATTCATTTTCTGCTTTGTAGCAATATTTTTCCTAATTTTCATTTGTATATTTTATATTTGTACAGTCGATGCTACACAAAGATAACCAGCTACCGGTAGGATCGATGGGTACACTCCTTCCTGAAGGTCAGATGAACATGATGCCTACTGGATTCGGGCCAACTCATAATCAACCTCCACCGACGGAAAACCCTTGGATTACTGCTGCTGCAGGTGCTGGAGTTCCACTAATGCCACCCAACCCCCCAGGACCCTTCGGCCCTGGTCCCGGTCCAGTTCCCCCCGTTGCTGCTCCTGCCCCTGGTCCAGGAGGAGATATGGTAAATCATAAAGCAGTAAAGTATGAAACGAGTTTTAAGAAAATTTATTTATACTAATTTGTTTTTAGGATTTAAGGCAATTAGATCCTCGTTTGAGAAACCAAGCAGGTGGACCTCAGCAAGATTTTGATCTGTAAGAAATTATTTTCTTAGAAATGCTATTTATTGCATAAAAAGTTATTAAACATGCACCTAACATGTTTCGTTTTTAGTCGTGATCCGAGAGCGCAGTCCCAGCAAGAGAGGTTTTCGATGGACCCGAGGAGAGACCGAGATCTTCGCGACAGGGACATGAGGGACAGAGACATGAGAAACGATCGGGATCTTCGAGATAGAGATATGAGAGAGAGGGATAGGGACATGCGTGACCCTCGAATGGAATCTCGTGACAGAGATATGAGGGACAGAGACCTTCGTGACCCTCGGGCATTTGCAGGTAGCAATATTGCTCCAAATAGCTCGGCCCCATCGGATCCAAGGGCAAGACGTAATGCACCCACTACAGCAAGTACTGAAACGCCAGCATTGAGCGCTTCTGCGGGTTCGGTCGCTGCTGCTGCTAAAGCTAATCCTTTCCCAATGGCTGGATTGGGTCCTGGAGCTTCGGATACGGAAAAAGCGGCTCTAATTATGCAAGTACTTCAGTTGTCCGAAGAACAGATTTCCATGCTCCCCCCGGAACAAAGGCAGAGTATTTTAGTATTAAAGGAGCAAATCGCGAAGTCAACATCTCAGCCTCGTTAGCTTATTGAGTTATTGGATGTTTTTTTATTCTCTTTATATCATTGTTTCATTTGCATGCTGCATTAATTCAGATGTTAACTTTTACGTAATATGCTGGCTATGTAAATAAATAAATTGTACACTATTATAAACCCATTAGTCATTAACATCTATGAACTCATAATACTCATTCAGGTCACTCTTAGTGCGGTGCACAATACTATACATAAGTATATGTATACATAAGTATAGCATTTTCATGTAATATTACATGTTGACGTCGATTAATATTTAATAGCAGCCTAATGTACCAAGGCTCAACACACTATGATCAAATGTGGAGATTAGATTAAGTAGCCGAAATTGGCGAAATTGATTCAGGAACTTCATCTTTTTAAAAAGCATTTACAAGAGTAGGTACTTAAGCAGTAATTTGATTTGTGCCCTTCTTCTCTATGAATGTTACATTACTGCTCTGAAATAATTTGTAGTAGTAGGTAGTAATTTTGAAAAGGTCAGCAAATATTACTCTGTGAAATTTTTCCTAGGGATGCGGGACAAATAGTTTTGCCCAATAGTTTGTGTTTTCATACCTACAGCCACCAAAAGTTGGCAGAAGGCGTTTCGCAACTAGCTGAAAAAATTCTATTCGCGAATATTCTTTTTTCAGCTAGTTGCGAAAAGCTTTCTGCCAACTTTTGGTGGCTGTAGGTATGAAAATACAAACTATTCGCTAAAGTGGTGAATTGATATCCGTCCCATCCCTAATTTTTTCCAGTCCAATCACGGATGTAAATACACATACTTAACATTTCCATTCACTTTCAGCAGACTATATTTTTACTTATAATTACAACTGGAAAATGCTATTTCATAGAGATTTACACTGTTTTTTTTTCAAATAATGTGGGTCCGAAACATTATCATTCAGGAATAAGACTTTAAAGAGTCGACGATAACTCCTGCATGTAAATATGATATGCTACAATTAATTGTTCTTGATCCATTTAAGAAACATTGTCTACCGGAGATACATATTCTCTACTACTACTATATGCTGCAAAAATAGAGCAAAATATTTTCACATTTTTTCTCTAAAACTTGACATGGATTGCTGTGTAGCACAGCAATCCATGACAAGAAATTTGTATATGTATGTATTATTTGTAAGATAATGGAGATGGATGCAACCTTTGTATCCGCATTTCACTATAATGAATATATTTATCCTTACTCTATTATTAACGTGACTCCTGACACTATGACACGATAATTCTATAAGTATATTGCTTTTAGTGGGAATTGCAAGGAAAGCGAACGTAAAAATGTGAGAGTTAAGGGATAGTGAAGATGTAAACGCACCATAAGGCCTCCAGTAGAGTTCGTCATCTTTCTCTAATTTATTTATTCAGTTTACAGGAACGTATTATAAAGCATAATGTATACATTATAGAAAGCTTATAAGGTTTCTATAAAGACAAGACAAGAGCACAATTGAGTACATATAGATGGTATTTCTATTTTATTTATTTGTTCAAGATATTCAAGAAGCACAGATTTTTGTTAACTTTGCTTTGGAGTCTGAGATCTACAATTACGATATAAAGAGAACCAAATCCTCCATAAGGAAAAGTACAAAATGCCATAAATATTAATCTGTTGAGTGACACAAATACGTGCACCACACACCTGTTAAGAATCTAGTATAATAGGTAAATTAATTTCTATTATCTTTCTAGTCTCGTCTACATCTCTAATGTGTGTTTATGGTTGCGTTGTTATGATGAGCCCTAGCTGTAGCTCATTTGGATTAGATAGGACCGAAGAGGTAGGAGAGAGGATGAGGAGCCGTGATGTGTTATAGCATCATATAGGTGTAATATTGGATTGTGGTGGAATATCACTAGATATAATGAATTGTGAGCTTATGTTAGGTTGTGGGTTAATTTAAGCTGGTTGTACGACTAGAGATATTCTGTGCATTCACCAAGTCGGTTTTATAAAGTTTGGTCGTTCAGTTTGGTTTATCTAGTAGAATTTGTGAGTCTCGGAAAAGAATACTGCCGGCGTTGCGTGGAATTGTGTTGCTTTTGGTGTAGAAATACAATTAAAGTATTTCATATGACTTTCCATATACCTATCGACATACTAACTAAAGTCAGTAAGTAATGTCTACTGTGGCTAGTACCTACCTCTGCTCCTTTTCCCTATTCCTTAAGGTTATTTTTGTCGGCCGGATTCGTCAGTCAAAGGGGAACGTAAAGGAGCGATAGAAGAACTCAAGTAACTCAACTCGACTTGCTTCTGTCTCAGTCTGAACTTACTCTCCAAGCCGTCAAAGCCAAAGCAAAAGAGCTTGAATGAAGCCTTTCTGCCTGTACACTAAATAAAGTCAATACAGTCAACAGAGTTTCGGATATTAACAGTCTAGCTTAGAGAGAATAGCACAGGTGAATTCATTCTATTGAATATCATGACATTAACACTTGTACTAGAACAGGAAAGAGCATAATAACATTTCATTCTCTACGTAACATGTGCATAAATTCTCTGTGAAAGGAAATACACAACAAAACTCAGAAATAGAATCCGAGCTAGGGAATAAATACGAGATTCAATTGAACAGAAATGACATTGTCTGTACTACCTGCCCTAGCAGTTTTAGTGTTGAAAAAGTAATATCGCTTTCATCATTGCCTTTATATACGAACTCAGACAGAGAGAGAGAGAGAGAGGAACACAAATAGGCAGAAAAAGATACACCCTCTCCCTATGCGAGTCTTTTGGTGGTAAAGTGCGTGTGTGCTTCGCCTATGTTGATTTTAATGTGTAATTCTCTACTGAGTAGTTATTCTGACTTGTAGTAAATGCTGCAGAATTGATTGTAGATTAGCTCTGCTAGATTGAGATTTGTGTTCTATTATGCATTTGTTGATTTGATGTGGAGTACTACAGAAGTACAGAGTAGCTACCTATATAGAGACTTGGGGATTATAAACGGTGACTCATCTCGTTTTACCTTCAATGTTCTGCTCACTTTTGGATTCAAGTGCAAGCTCTGCCTGTAAGCAAGTCAAGTTAAAGTAATACAAAGCAAAAAGATAGAGCAATCCATATCATTATATTCCTCTGCTCTGTATTCTTACTAAAAAGTGACTCCCTTCCACACAACTCACGTAGTTTTGGAACTATATCCCCTCTAATAACAACACAATACTATCACCACGAATACGAACGAGGCAAAATAAGGACAATCATACTACGCTCCATTAAACTACTAAATAACTGTCTGCAATTTAAGTCAGTCAGCATCAGCAGCCCTGCCCTGCTTCACCACTGCCTACGTATCCATCTTTCAGCGATTTTTCCTAAGTTCATTAGGTGCAAACAGTGAGTAGAGTATAACCTTTATGACACAACAAACAAAGTGACTACTCCGTGAATTACAGCTACATAGTGCATCTGCTCCAATGTAACTACTTATACTGCATTTTATTGCTCTTAGCTCATCCTTCATCGCACAATTTCTTTATCGTTTGCTCGACTTCTTACGTTCGACTGCAGACACACACACACACTATTACAGCACAAGTCTAAAGAACTGCCGTAGCACAATCATTTGCCATGCAATAAGCTCATAACAGTTTAACAAACAGCTACATCAATACCAGAATCGATTTCTATTTCAATTATACAGACACACACACACACATTATCGTTAACATACTGAGACATTATTAACCAATACATACAAGCGTTGCAAAATCATTAAAATATCTGTCAAGTCACAACTAATGGAACATTTGTAAACACAATAATATTCTGCATTGCTTTCCAATAACGAAAACAACTGGAAAACACGACCATTTTCGAAACCTTTGAAATTCAACTTAGGACTTCAACTTTGGGATAACTATTGACCTGGTAAAGACAAAATTTTCCATGCATGCTCTTTTGTATATACCGTTATTCTAATATTTGTATAGTGTATCTAGCTACATTTATTAAAAGCACATCAATTCAATTGATTTTAATTGGGGAATTACTCAAGTATATAGCAGCACAGAAAGTAAGTCAGACAGTTTTGTTATCGCAATGAGTATCTCTATACATTATATACAAATGCGTCTTTAGATATGAAGATTAGTATCATCGTATTTTATACAATGGCTTGTTCACTTTAAGAACTTATTCACATTTGCTTTAAATAACTAAGGACAAAGTAATTTTTCCTACGCATTATAGCAGCGTAGGTACCTAGCCAATCATGAATAGCAAAAAGTTGTGCTGATATTTTTGTGTAATGACATGAGTGGTTTGTAAGTTGTATGTAGGTACTCAATAGCTATTAGCATTAGGTAGGCGGTATTATGTCTGGAGACAGGACAAGAGAGTCAAAAAAGTAGAATTAAGGAAACTGGTAGTAAGGCTGTCTCTTAATACTACAAGTATAGCTAGCTGCTTATGTCTATAATATTGCCTAGGTGTGTATCAGAGTCTGTGAAAAGATTATTTGGATTGGATTTAATGATCAATAAGAGCTACAAGAAAGAAAGGAAAACTTATCTAGATTCGTCGAGTCTAGACTTACCTACACATAATAAAATGAATATGTAGTCCGTAGTACTGTTTGTTGTGTGTAGGAAAATGTAAATTAAAGTAAACGAGTCGGACAGAATCCTGTAGCTGATTTTATAAGATTACTGCTGACTACTACGTAGATATTAGCTGCACCTAAGTAAATGGCTATGATGACTAACCTTAAGATTTGCTAACTAATAGGGAGCAAGAAGAGTTTCAGGTTTAGTCTTTATATGTATTTGGGCATCCATGTATATGTGAGTGTGTAGTGTCGGTAGTCGGTCGCTACTCCTCATTACAGTAGTGCAGTGCAAGGAGTGCAGTGAGAGTGAACTAAAGTTTGATTTCATGATGAACTAAGGTAAAAGATTTCTTAGCTCTTCTGTACGCTAACTTTGATCTCTCGACTACAACAGTTCTCCTGGTCCTGTTTACTACTTGAAACTCACTAGACACGCACGTCAAATGATTTACCAAGCATAATGCAATTGCGATGAGAATCAAATGAAAATAAACAGTGTTCTTCTGTGGGAATCTATTCTGTATAGCAGTCGCCTGGAATATTACAGTTTCACCTCCTACTAATTGTTGTTGGCTAAAATATAGGGTGCGGGTGTTTTCTGAGAAGATGCGGAGTGGTTGTGAGATGTGAGATCGTAAAAAGTTAAAAATCAATAGAGTGAGAGTGAGAAAGAAGAAAAATATGTTCAAGGTGTTTCAGTTGTGTCAGTTCATCACTTTTTGTATCTTATCCCTTTGTACCGTGTTATTGCCAATACAATAACCATCCTCGTCTGATCTTTTCCGGCTTTGTTGCTTTGTTAACTAAATGCTCCTATACTTTAACTAACTCCTATTGTAATAAAACCTAGCCTAGTATAGCAGTACCTACCTGACATCAGCAAAACATCAGAATACTTAATAACACAAAGGCAAAGCAAGTTGTTTCTTTAGCAGTTCAAGCCATATCTAATGTAAATGAATATATTTTATGTGTAATCCTCAGACAGAGAGAGAGAACAGTTTTCTGCTCACCAATATCTACAATTATCTATAGCATTGTAAAGCAATAGCATGATGTATGGTATTGTAATATCTCATCTGATAGTACACTAACAATAGGAATAGGATGTGCAGTTTGTAATGTTATACAGATGAACGCAACTGGTTTGTGTATCAAATTATCAAATACTAGCATGTCTTGTATCGTACGTAGGTATTGTTACTTCTTGGTGCAATGTCTCAGTCAAACTTCTCTCTCTACAACTTATACCGTGTTTGGTTAATTAGGCTCGTTTTGCTCTGGGGAAGATTTACTCTCAAATTCACAGCATAGTCTACAGGTAGGTGCATAATGTACTATTATGTAGGTATGCTTCTTTTTACTACGCTACGGTTATTACTAAACTTTGAATGCTTTAATCTTGGTTTAATAGTGGTTTGTAATAAAGATGACCGACAGAAAAGAAGATACTCTTAATTTACGTATAGGTACGTGTAGTATTTTATTAACTAAGTATTTACTGTATTCACATGCATAAATTTGAGTCAAAACCTAACAATTAGCATTTGTATTACGTATCAGGTGGCTCTGTCTGATAATAATTAGCATGTAACCTGAAACGTTTATTAGTTTCGTCATGATATCAATTTAATCGTAGCGTAGACTATTTGAATTGTTCTTTCTGATTTACAAACAATTTTAATCCATTCTTAGAAGAAAAATCTTTAAATATCCAATCAATATCTACTTTGATAATTTGACCATGGCACGATAACTGTTTAGGAAATGTTTTATTGGTAGAAATATAAGTTGTTTCGTATTCAACCGGTTGACTGATAAGAGGCATTGAAGGCAGTGGCAGATAAGGAGTGTAATTTACTTGGTGACAAGTTTGTTTTTCTTGGGAAATTCTCAAGATCATCAGTGAGTCAGAGTCAGAGCCCACTTGTAAAACAAATTATAATAACGCAAAGAAAATGAGGCTTATGTATGATGTACTCGTTGCGATATTGATTGTAAATATCTTATATGAGTCTGTCGAAGCACTAAGAACTCTGTCTTCATTGTCATTAGTTGTCTGTATTGAAAAGGGTATTGGGATTCATAACCTTATCTAAGGACAGAAAATGTTTGATAATTCTTTAAAAAACGAATCGAATTTAATGCAATAGTTGTGTTTCCGATTCCATCATTGTTCCCAGACATAACCAGTTGCCTTAGGTAGACAATACTGCCTAATAGTTTGATAAGTGGATATGCGTACATCTATACATGGTATATGAAGGAGTCAGAAAACCAGAAAAAAGGTTAGTATGATTTTTAACACGTTTCCCTTACTAATAATCTTGTACTGATAACCAATTGAACTGAAAAAAGAAATAGGAGGCTGCAGTTTGAATTAGAATATGTAGGTGTGTATGTGGCGAGTCTCTGAGGCTAGGCTAAAACAATGGAAATACAGATATTGAAAACACAATAGAAGTGAGCATATAAATCGGGTGCAGTAGTGAGTGAGTATTTGTAGTGCAAGTGGCTGTAGGGTTTTGGGTAAGAAAGAGTGAAGGCAGTTTAGGGTTGAATGAGAATATGATGAGGGAGCATTGCAGAGATCATGTGGGGAGGAGCAGACTGGCGCTACTCGATTGACCAGAATGGGTTTATGTATTTTATATGGTCTCGAGCATCGAGACTCGTTTTAAATCATAAATGGTGTGTGTGTGTGCACATGTATGATCTAGTGTAGCCAGAAAAGTCAGAGTCACTGTGTGACTCCCTTTAGGTCACATATGACAACTACACAAAAGACATGTATAACTAATTGAATGGTTGCAAAGGTAAGTAATGGAGGTCATAGTTCAATTGTTCAGTCCTGTTCTGTTTACAGTACTCTTGTCACAATACAGAAGTCCCTTGACAGGTCTCTCTATAGTCTCACTGTCCAAGGGTCGCTTGTCTCAAGGATTACACTTATGTGTTTGCTTTGTGATTTTATTGCTGCCGTGAGGTAGTCTGTCTCACAGTCTCATCCTCCTCCAGCCATGTCCAGTGCAGATTTTCAATTGATGCCTACCTTAGCTAACTTTCTGTGTCTCTCTCTTTATTATGGCCAAGTCTCCTCTTTGCTACACTCCATTTACTCCTCTCTAAGGATAAATTTTAACTGCCTAAACACATTATTCTACTACCTAGTCAATTTGTGTACGTAGATACATATTCTATACCATTCTCACGATATAACAATAATAATATTATTTCGTGCCTACTTGTGTTCACTACAAATTGGGGCTACTAACTTACTCAAACTTTTCCAATATTAAAGCTACTGCATGCAAAGGAACATATAGGAAGGAGGGTGCAAACAAATAGGACTGAAAGGTAAACAATATGCACTTACAATTATTAGTACATAATATTCTAATATGTATTTACCGAGTGCTTACCTACATATAATCTGCATTATATCATTGTAGTTTTTGTCTACTCACTTCGCTCATCGACTACTATTTTGTGTACTTATAATAGGTATATCTGCATGCATTGCATTATTGTTTGCATTTAGGTTCCTAAAAATATGTAGTTACATTAAGCATTATACTAATAGTTAGTACGTGTATTTTTGGCTTGGAAGCAGTTGTAAAGAAAGCAGTGTAACTACGCTTAAGTACTTTTAGTTGGTTACTTACGCGTAGATTCTGACTTGGGGATTTACTTAAATCCAAGAGTTAAATCACTGGCTTGCTCATTTACGTGTCCAGCATTTGTGCTGATCGTGAGCTTCGTGCGTTAAGAAAGGGTTGCATGGATATGCCAGTCATTGTAGGTTTTATGTCTTTTCAGCTGAATATTCTGAGTGGGGCATTACAGACTAGTTAAGACAACAAAATTATTTAAGGGACTCCTAGTCTGCCTGCGACATTTACCCTTTTAACAAATCCTTATCACATGAAAAGGAAACCTTGCTCTTGTGCACTACCAACACCTAGCCAGACTATGCTGAGCTGACCTACAGAGTTTGTAGGTATTATCTCAACAAAACAAACACTTACTTTAAAATTAACTGCTGAGTGCACTGGGGACTCAGGGGACTTACTCCAAACACACCTCTTCAGCATGCACAAGTCACACAACTGTCATTTTCGACCTGCTCTTCTTTTTCTACGTCTATTCTCCTCCCAGCTACTACATTTAGATTGCCATTGCCCAAGACACCTATCTAAATCCACCATTATGCTAACACAAAAGTAAATAGGAAGTACCTGGCAGCCTTTGCTCTACCACAATTTTGTTTTTCTTAGATTTAGTAACTCGATTGTTAAGGAGAATTATGTAATTTTATTTATAGATAGTGCCCTATAAATTCTAAAACTACTGACACTGAAACATAAATATAAATAGAGCACACTCAAATAACTTTATGTAATAAGTTTCTCTCCGAATCTCATGCCATCATGGACTTTGTTCCCTACAGGCATGCGTATGCATGCATTCATCTGCATCTCATTTTGTTGGGCGGTTGGCAATGGTTAACGTAGAAATCCCAAAATAGTATTTTATGCAAAATCCCATTGGAAATTGCTTAACCATTAAAATTTGTCAGAAACCCACTTTCCCTGAGAGTTGATTCATTATTCATGAAGGCCATTAATTACGGGTTACAAACTTCAAAATAGTCGTCGCCTATTGTCTATTGTGATGACTCACATTACAGACATTTCCGTAGACTAGCCATATCATATCTGTTTATGCACGGGCACAATTTGCACAATAGGTACCTTAACTAAAACCAACTACTGGGATTTTTGCTCAACCTTGTAATCAAGCGGAATTTAGAATGCCACCTGAAATGAGTCATCAGGTGAGCAAGATGATCTGTAGCAATCACGAAACCGAATTAAGGTGGAAATGACTCAGTGTCTTAATAATGTAAAGGACAAGCACCCGAGAATATGACAGATATCATTGATCATCATCCATTTTACTAAAAAAACAGCCATCTACTTAATACTTGTACTGTATTCATGTATCTGCAGTAGATTTATTTGATGTAAATCTCCTGATAAAATGATATCACGATAAAAATCGTTTATCTGGTTGTATCACAGTCTATGTATGTGTGTGCTGATGCTTTGGCATGCATTATACTGCTATGCTATGAGGAGTATGTAGAAAGCAATAAGTCACATCTTTAGCCATTTCATGTAGACAGACTAGACATGTATATTGCTAACTGGTATTCACAAAAAATTATTGTACTACCGGAAATGAGTTCATGATCCCCTCTCGATCTCTCTGTTCTTCATTCATCAAAAGTTATTTCCACATGCTGCCTTGCTTTGTGTCTATTCTGAATGAGATATGAGCTACGTGTCTCCGTTATGGGACACTAATGAATCTTTTACTGTAATTTATGACATTTATGAGAATATTTCACTAAAAAGTGAATATTAATGTTTTCATAAACTAAATTCATTTCAGTTACTAACTGTCGAGCATCGGACACACCAAGTATTGAAATGGAATGAATATGAAACAAGTTATAAACAGCAGTACATATGAAATTGTAGTATCGCACTAAAAACAAAATAAGAGTAAGTACGGGATGTACCAATAGAAAATTGTCGACGGGATCCGTTACTTTCTGTTTTAAACTTCAATTAAATATTTATGTGCGTTTATGCATCTACAAACGTATGACAATAAAAATCATCCTACTATATACTGAGCTATGCGTATAGTCCATTATAGGTTTAGTTAATATATGCTGCATTTTAATGTCAATGTTCACTTGTTCAGTATATAGTAACTACGTGATATGCTGAACTGCCATTGTACACGCCTCCGTCTATGAACCTTTTATTGAGCTGAGTAGGGACACTCGTCGGGTTAATTATTGAGTCAGTGTAAAAGAACTTGCAGAATATAAAGCAGAAATGATCTACAGACAATATGGAACAAGTTGGTGTATTGTTTGTAGATGTCTGTTGAGATTGAGAGAGTGGTTATAAGCCCCAAATAGTCTGAAAAAAGCAAGCGAAAGGAAAATAAGGGCAGAGAGAGAGAAAGAGAGACAAAAGTAGACAACATATTGCTACTAGACTTGTTTATCCAAAAGCTTTAAAATTGACAAATGTGTTGACTCATCAAATGACTTACTTTTGTAATTGTTGCTACTTCATTGCCATATAATGTGGGCTGAATTTGGATGTTTGAGCAAGGAGTACGTAAACCTAAACTCGTCAAAATTCATTTCATACATCTTATCAAAACATGTTCATATGCATCAATTGTCTGCAGGAAGAGTTCCTGGTGACTAATGGGCTTATTGTATTCTACAGCTATGCAATTATACCTTATAAGTTCCAAGAAGGATAAAAGGTTATAAATATGTATTTATCTATTTCCAACTAATTCACGTACAACTCACCTACAGCCTACTTGGCTAGGAACAGTTTAAGGCATACGCGCTTAGTCGGTCATCTTCTTATAATCTGAATATCTAACCTTACTGAGGAAATAAGATTTAATTGGTAATTGTGGTTAGACTTCTGTAGTTCATTATCAGGAGTATTTATGCAAAAGAAAAGGACGAAAGCACTCACTAGGTACTAGGCGTCGATTAGAGTTAGCAAATTATTACTGATATCCATTATCCAAAATGTACACAATACGCCGCTTCCTTACCGCAGTTACTTAATAGCAATTAACTTGAACCTACGTCCGCAGAGAAGCCATAAGTAAGCTCAGCCGTCATACTGACTCCAAACAGAGTGATATATTATGATTGATGCTCACTGCATCAATTTGACTGGTTCATTGTCAAAATACATAAGTATTTCACTTTTCTTATGCAAGCATCTTACTAAGGACATGCGTTCGTGGCCTGTTGCAGATTGCAGATAGCTCTTCTCGGGCTTTCGTCACTGTACTTATGTCATAAAATCTTGTCACGCTTTCATACCGAGTTTTGAATGCCACTTTAATTCATTGTCAGCGTTGTTGTTCTTATTTAATGGATTCATTGGATTCTAACAATATTTTTTGTAAACTGTAGTTGAAACGTAATAAAAATTATTACAAAACATAAAATTATTTTTATCTCTTTATTTTCATTGTATAAATAAGACTAACTAAATATTAGTATTCTTATAATGACTGGATGTTATGACATTTTTACCTTTAGTCACACTATTTCCGTCACTATTTAATTAATCAGAACTCAAATAAATCAATGATACAAGCCAATGCAATGGGTTTCACTCTAAGTGAATGAGTATCGTAATGACGCGTTATAACAGCTAATAATGAATGACATAACAGGTTTTCCTGCTGCAGATTCACTAGGAAATAACACGTTTCCTTTAAAATGCGCAATTACAATCAGTAATCCCAAACCAAGGGATATTAATTGAAAAGCTTAACTTCCTTTGTTGCAATATGTTGGAGGGTTTTCATAACAGTTCGCAAGTAAACCTAAACAGTCACAACATCTTGCTTCATAATCGTAACAGTTTAGTGTGTCATTTTGCTCCTTACGTGTTGGGCACTCAACTCGGTAATGAAAAATTACCGTCAATTTGTTAACTCGATTACTATTGTTTCATTAGCCAACCCAAATGTATGCAGTTATTGTTAATATGAAGATGGAAGATTCAAGATCTCTAGCACCGTGTTTCGATCTTGTATGATCAACATATTTTATTTTATTCTATAATGTACGAATAGTGATTCCTATTGTACTTTGTACTACTGCACATCAATATTGATAATTTAATGTTACCTCATTTTGGCATTGTTTTTATTGTAGAATGGTAGAATGCTTCTACCTTTTAGTTCACTCTTAATTTTGTATGATAGACTGCCAATTGGTTAGTGATTTTCTCAACTAGGTACCTGTACTGTATACATAGTAGCATCCGAGCATCCAATGCAAAACAATTAAACAGATAATTAGAGAAGTAAGCCTAGTGCCTGTAGCCAATGCTCCGTGCCAACTTACAGATACCTCATCAATATCTAGCAGTCAAAATAATCCTCAATGTCTAAATTATTATGCTGTTCTGTATGATACTAATGATCGAAACATGCAAATATGCAAAAGGGAAACGTTTCTGAGGCTCCTCATGTTCAAAAAATATGCAATACATTTATTATTAATTATCAATACTATCTGGTTCTATCCAGTAAGATCAAAAAGCTCATAGTGAATTGAGAAGCAACTTTTATAAGTTTAATTTATATGGTCATATTCAATGTAAAGGAAATAAGCTTCGTATGAGATAATGTTAGCACAAAATTAGAATTGGAGATCACTGGCGTATTTTCTGCAGTGGTCTATGCATATTTGATGGAATATGCATGAAAATGATATTATCAGCATTTATGAATGGAAGAGAGCAAGAGAAGTATTCTAATACTAATACTATAACTATGTACGATACTATCATCACTGCGTAAATACCTATAACATGTATTGAATATACAGATAACAATATTTGCCTTGTGAATATGAAAAAATAGAT
>JAAAYG020087933.1:0-35611 GCA_009936455.2 Tomocerus minor | reverse complement strand
CAGAAATAATTATGTCTTCGAGGATCGTCCTTGGTAGTTTGAAAACTTGTATGAATTCGATGAAGAGAGAAAATATTACTAATGCATTTTTTGGGACTTTTTCAGAGAGAGGACTCACGTATGTACAACTTGCAATAAGAAATTTACTTCCAACTTTAAGTTGATGGAACACACCCGGGTGCACACCAAAAATTATCCTTTCAAGTGTAAAGAATGTGAAAAGAGCTACAGAACCATTAGTCTTCTAAATACTCACATCGTAATAATTAATCTCTTTTCTAATTGCAATTTATGAAGTGCGTGATGTATTTGAACTGTAGCTTCGTTCTAATTTATATTATTTTTAAGGTACTACATTAACAGTTATTAAAGTAGTCCATCTTAATCTTTCAGAAAACCAACCATATACCTATAGCGGAAAGACCAGTAAAGAAAAAATTGGAATTCTATTGTGGCGTTTGCCACCGCATTTTACATTCAAAACGAAGTCTTGCGTATCATGCCCAGCTGCATCTAGCTAAACCAAAAAAATGTAACTTTTGTCCTGAAAGTTTTGTACGACATAGTGTGTTAGTGCGACATATCCGGATTGCCCATGACCCTCAATTTGAATCAAAAGAGTCAAAAGTAAGTTACCTACCTAACGGATTTGCGAATAATTTTTATTTTGCAGATCTTATAGTCTTATTCAATTCTATTATTTAACAGGACTGCCCCGTTTGTCACAAAAAACTTCATCCAAATTCTATTAAGAAGCACATGAGAATTCATGACGATCAAAAGCCGTTTCCTTGTAGAGTGTGTGGCAAAAGCTTCCGTACGTACGCTAATTTAGCTTCTCATGCTTGGTCTCATACCAACTGTGATAAGCCATTTAAGTGCCGGTCTTGTCCAAAGTCATATCTTTTTAGGAAAAACCTTGATGTAAGTTAACACTTTACTTATAGCCCTATCATTCATATACATCGTGCTTCTAAAGGAATGTTTTTGGTAACAGTTAGATGATTTATTAAAGGACTCTATGAAATAAATATTTAATGTGTTCCATATTTTGTAGACTCACATGATGGTGCATAAACGTAGAACCCTACACTTTTCGTGCAACGAATGTGGTGTTCGATTTACACACAAAGTGAACATGAAGAGACATTTGGAAGAGCATTTTAATGAAAAAAAGTATAAATGCAAAACGTGCGGTAAGAGTTTTCACAGGAATTACTACCTCATGGAACATGAAAGGACCCACAGCGGACTGAAGCCATATACATGTACAATATGTGGAAAAGCTTCATCAACGAAGTCGAATCACAGAGCACATATTAAAATCCATGATGCCCGAGAGTCTGGAAGCCAGGAAGGATGATGTTTTGTTCTTGTGTAGTAAAAGCGCAAAATTAACAGTTCATGACTGCATAAAGTGTGGAGGTACGACCTCACAATAACCGCAACGCCTTTTACATCTTTTGAGGTTAAAACTCACGCCTCCGGCCCTGTTAAAATTTGAAATTAATATATATCCATCAAGGTATATTACCCGTTTCAAACAAACTGATATGATTAATTCCATCAGAGCTCTTTAAAAGCTAATCCAGAGATTTGTTTTTACTGATTTACATATTCGAATGTGTAACTTAACTTAGATTTTAGAATTTATCAGTTTATTTGGATTTCTCTTATGTAGGAAAATGAGAAGCTTTCAAAAGTAAACACCGAACAGGGCTGAAAAACGTGTTGTGGCCATTTCTGTTTAATAAGATCTTATTTGATTATACCTCAACAAATGGTTGTATATGTACAGCCTTAATAGTTCGTCAACCTAGTCATACACTGTAAATTTTACAATACAAGTAGACAAGTAGTATAATAAACATGATATGTGTTTAAGTTCCATGTATTATCTAATAGACATTAAATGCGGTTGTTTGAAATAGTTATATGACAGGATTGAAAATATAGTTAAATATTAGTAGTATGTAATCGGTTAAGGTTTGTCGTTATTTATTAATTCATAATTTTGCGTAACGAAATGAAGAATGTAACTTGTTTTTTTTAATGTTGATATCATTCCAGTGTGTATTTCACTGTGTGCTATGCAAATACTTTCACGGATGCAATTGAGTGAGATACACAAGTGGTAATAATAATACATTCTTATTTGTTGGATTTGCAATAGCAATAAATGAAAACACTATGCAGTAAATGCCTTTTAAAATACTTTTACATGGTAAGGGAAATTCTAAATTCATCGTCGATAATTTAAAAGTCAATACATCTTTAGCCAGTGAGTTCTCTTTAGAACTTTCATTATCGGAGAAAATGATTGTTCAGCATGTCTTGGTATCCGCAGAAATAAACACATCAACAAAACCTTATAAACAGACTTTTTAATCAACTCACACTCAATCAAAGTCTTCATGTAAGCCGATTAGTGCTACTCAGCAAAATAATAAATGTCTAGGTATTTTCAATACCTAGGCATTTGAGATATATTATACCATTATACATATAGGTGTACATGTACGAAAACTGTCTGTACTGACGATTATTCATGTAGAAAAAAATTGCTTTCTCTGGTTTATAAAATTCCTAATGGAGGACCTATTGACTCAGGAGTATTTAGCCTTACGTATTGCGATAGATACATATAAAGTTGTTCGGTTCGTGTACAATGTGCATAAAATGTGAAGTATGTAAATCCATTATATTGTATTAAAATCGTTTGTTCACTGTGGCTTTGGTTTTAATTATTTTTGTTAATTTACTTCATTCTGGAATTCGGAATGTCATTATTGGAAAGATATTGCATAGGTACCCGTATGCAGCCTTACAGATTAATACAGATATATGTTAAATGTACTAGCAATGGGTCATGCTGCCTCATGTCATTATATTATTTAGCATAAAACAATGTTAGTACATAAATGTGTCTCGACTGCAATCTTGTCATTGTAACAGGACAATTTGGACTATCTACTACTTTACATATTGCATTTCAAATTACTAAAATAATCTCCCAATGTCGTTATCACGAAGTTAAACTAATCCGACCTATTATACAAATAGTTTTGCAATGTAATTTTTATTTGCTGTATTCATAAATGTGAAACGAAATCCAAAAAAGTTTCATCTTTGCTCATGAAAAGTCTCTTTTAAATATTTTCGTTTGTGGTGGAATTATTACGCCTGCTTGTGCTATTGTGTAATTTGACCCCAAAGGCACAGCATGCGATCATGTCCTCGGAAAATTTTGTCAGTAATATCTTTCAGTACTAATCATCATTTACAGTTTTGGACAAAGCCACCAAAACTCGTGTTTTAAAGAATTTTCATTTCCAAATAAAAATGATATTCACCGCAAATGCATTACGTTATCCATGTGTAGTAGAGAAGAATAGCATGACTGTAGGCTCTTTATTTACTCTGGTAATTGTTTTGGCGTGGCCTGTTGGTTGTCTTTAGCCTCTACATTCTATCGGTGCATGTATCGGGGAACTCAAAGAGCTGTAAACTTGCGACATGAACATGGTTGTTTTCAACACAATAAATAAGTATGCGTAGCTTAATAGGAAAGCATAAAAAAATTTAAGCACTGAAGGTTGTGTCAGGGCCGGGAAGTCAGGATCGATACTCTATATAGGCAATAGGCATTAAACTTCTATTTCAAAACTGTAATATTATAGGTACCTATGTATATGTGGAACTGATCATGTTATTATTAATTAAAGCCCGTCTATGTATCCTGTATACACTTAAAAATATTAGCGCACCCAAAATGCGATGTACAGACCTATTTACCTACTGTAGTCGTTGTGTTCTATCTTCTTATAACATTTGAATCGAAGACACGATGATCTGCAGAATTTATCGTGGTGATTTTAAACTATTTTATTAAAATAATATTTTATAATAGAATAACATGCTAATATGTACTCAGAAATGGTTTGAGAACCAGTTCAATAGAAAGATGACATTAAGAGCCATGAAAAATCATAAGATGAGCATTTTATTTTACTGTAAGTCCAACTGTTGAGTTCCCACTTTCTTCTACATCAATAATTCAGGCTTTTTAATAGGATATGTTTGTTTGTACATCATGATAAAAATGGTATTGTTATACAAATGGGTTTAAGGGCAGGGAAAGCATACCTGTGCGTATTGAAAAAGATAGCGATCAGAGTTGATGGTGTAAAGACGAAGGACGACAATAAACATTGTCTACTTTACTAATAGCATTAGTTTTGTATTGCTCTATTAGTACCTACTTGTACTTATTTATGGCAATGCACATAGTATTTAGTAGTTGGAGAAAAGTGTGTTAGCGACTGACATTGACGAATCCATTTTCACTGCCATACCCGGAGGATTGACTTAATGTAAGCCTGTTTTGTGTCCTGCTACAAGTTGTAGCTGGATGGATTTTATGATCGTAATAATATTTCATTGCACGAATGAGACTTCGTATGTAATCTCCGTTGTAGGTAACATCTCTCCTAAGTATACACGTAGCAAACACTCACAAAGCCTCCCATAAATATTGTAATGGAAAAGCATCCGTTCTTGTGAATGGGAGAATGAGATGATGAAAATTAATACGATCTGTATCGATCTGGCTGTACACATAATATTATCTGTCTGCTATTTTATCATCCACTTTGCCGTAGTGTGGACTAGTATGAACTCGAAGTAAGTGTAGATCCCTCGTCATGTTTGTTTAGAAAATTGCAATTTGTTTTCCTCTCATGATGTGACATTATGATGACAATCGCATCGTATTCATTCCCAAAGAATGGCTTGTCGCCACTGTTTGAGTCTCTGAAGATTTCTCTTTCAGATTAGTTGCTCTCCATTATCGCGTCCGTGCACTACTATCAGTACATCCATTAGTGTCGTCCCCGTACGCTCTTAATTATGACTTCCCACGACCGTAAGATCCAGTGACATACATTTTAAGACACTCGCCTTTCTTTCCACTGTACACTGTCATTATCATTTACAGTCATTAGACACTAATTTAAAGACTACAAAACCAATTTTCTTTTTCTTAAGGTGAAAGTTGAGAAAGTGTTGTCCAAGTTTAATAAGCACTAATACATGACTATTAACACATTTATTTCTGTGCATGGTGTAAAATCAATAAATAATCATCTTCCCTGTTAGAATCAGACACTCATTGTGTCTTCTTAATTGCTGCTCATCAGTTGCGGATCCCTGTGATGAAAACTTTCACTGTGCTTTTCCAACAAGTACAATTTCCTTTTTCAATAAAGACGGATTACTTTTAGATAATGGAATTAGCACCTAAAGACCAAATTGTGCACACAATCTCTGGTCCCAATTTGCTGACTATCTAAAGCCGATAAAGCAACATAAAGGGTAAATTATTGCATTATCTCGTGTATTATGTATTGAAATAACTTATTTCAGAAAATCGACGCATCTTTTAGTTGAATATACAGAAGTTTTTCCTGAAGCTTGTGTCTAAATATACTGAAACTATAAAATAGGCACGTAGTATTCTCTATACTTGGTTACTATAATTTTGAATCTGCAGTTCAGAACATTTTAACAAGGAACAGCGTTTAAATGCAAGAAACTTGGGAACATAACAGTAGATAGCACGCATAACTTATCAAAAGTTTCCACTTTTGGATTTTCTCCGCTTTAAATATTGTTAGTTCTACCCATATCCTCTCTATTTTCTCTTTTTGTTCAGGACAAACACAAAACTTTATCTCAAGTTTCTGTTCATCGTTTGAAGTTGCAATTAACTTGTAAACTCTTGAGTCACGAATATTTCAAAACTGTGGCTGTACTTCAGATTTCAGGGAGAAGAGATTTTTATGACACCTGACGAAATCCGATGAGGAAAAAACGCCTCTAGTAATTTTTGCCTGTGTCAGCGTACGAGTAAATCCCATTTGCTACAGTTCCCTCAGCAAGTAGAATGTGCGAAGTCCTCAAAGGATTTAATGCACATAACCGTAAGATAGGATATACATCTACGCTAGGTAAGCATATTTTTGTCTTTCTAAGAATGCATTACCACATGTCAGAACACATAACCAACAATCTTCATACCTCTAAAAGGGTCTCGCCATTACCAACGCCTGTTCTTCCGTGTATCTAGGTTTTTTATGGGGACGTCACTACGATCTCTGAAAAACGACTCGGTTTACATTTCAAATTGGGCTGACTCGAGTTGATCGTAAGTTGAAGCTAATGGCAATCGTTTGTTCACTTTCTCTCTGCGGTCATACAAGTCCATTTATTTCGAAAAACCAATAGTACAATGGAGTAGGGAAGTTAGCGTGTTGACAAATATGTACTGCATTACCAGTGCTCAGTTTCGGGTAATCAGATGAAAAAGCGAGTGAGTCCTTTAGTCAACGTACACACAGGAGTCATGTTCTGCTGCGAAAGAAATCACTTTCATCATGTTTCTTGCTTTGGATGTTCAACTGATTCTGTCGACCGCATTAGCGATGTCTCAAGAAACTCCAAAGCCGACTTCCTCCACAAATCATCCAAACCTCAAATGGACAAAATCTCTGATGCAGTATGTCTTATTCAGCACAGCCCATTCAGAATATTGCGGGTGAGAACTTTACCATCTTTTGTTCCTAGTGAAAAGAAGGGCGTTAGCATCCTAAGCATGCTTTCCTTCTCGCTAATTACAAACATAGCATTTATAGTCACATGAATCTAAACTCTAATTTTACTGTTACTTAATTCCTCTATGTAATTAATGAGTTTCTGAAAGTCATTCAAACTAAAGACTAAAATAGATTTGTATTGTAACCGTATAAGTATCTTTGTTAATCTTCTGTTTGGAACTCATCAATTTCTTTTCCTCCTCATTTTAATGTATGTATTATTTGTAGCACTCTAGTTCTACAGTATTCTACATTATTTCATGATCTACATTCCAGATTTAAATTAAGGCTTCCATTCTCTGAAGCTAAAAGGGAAAACTAAAGCCCGTGTAAAATCCTTCCCCTCTCTCTTAGTTTTAAGTTGTTATTTAACAGTACTTGAGTACTAAAAGCCAGTCGAAGAACATTAATACATTTTTGGGTAAGTGCATAGAACGAGTTGTTCATGCATTTACAGCCATAAACAAAATGGTACATATAGAATAGACTTTTGACTTTCGTTTTTCTATCGCATAATGCCCCCATGTCAGTTTTGAACTGTTGTGTTGGGATTTCCATCTGTGATGAGTACCTATATACCTACACACTACACCAGCAGAGAAATCCCCATAAATGACATTTTATTACGTTTAACCTCTTTTCAAAAGTAAAGCATTGGTGACGACTAATAAACAGAAAAGTAATAGACATTGCTCAGGAAAAACCATTAGTGCAATACATGCTTGCATTCTGCAGTTTTCAGTAAATAATTGATCAAGTACCTAAACATGTCTATTTAATATTCATTATTTTTCTTTGATTATCTTGGAGAAGGGAACCAAGTTTCCATAATTCATTTTTAATTTACGGTAATGATTGACAATACTGAACAACACAGTATTTAACTTGTCGTCCGTCCGTCAACCTCGTATCACGAGAAGTTGGAGCTCCGAAAATAAATAACAGCCGTGGCTCTCTCAATCTGAACTAGAAGTTTTCGCTGGAATGCTCATCTCACATTTTAATTTCCGGTTTTCTGTTTCTTAGAAGTTGATAATCAATGTCAATAACTTTATGTCAAAGGTTTAAGGGCTTTTGAACTACTTTGTACTCACAGACCAGTATCAATTTACATGATGATATGATAAATTGTAATTTGGAGAAATTGTCTCTTGTCAAAACAGTTACCTATGCCTAATATAATATGAGTAATACTGCTATGCAATTTGTCTAGGAACATTAAATAATGTCCTTTACATGATGAATATAAATATACTCATATATATTGGGTTGATGGTTGATGAACATTTTATTATCTCTATTTCTACATTCAGGGATCCCAGGGTTCAAAAATCGTCGTCTTCTTTTGTATATAAATCTGCCAATATTTCTTTTGTAGAAGATCGACTTAAATTATTAATATAACTAATAAAATTTTTGTGGTCTGCACATCTACAGACTTCTGCTGCCCGAGTTATAAACTAAAGAAATTGTGATTTTACACTAGAAATTACTTGCTAGTACACTTTCTAGTTTACTTTTCGTTAAAACTAATAAACAATCATACTCCACTCCTAGGCAAAAATGACATTGAAAGACAAAAAGAACACTCTTAATGTCTTTAACCCAAATTCGCTTAATGGTTAATTGAACAAAAACAATGTGCGCATTTGCTAGACAGTTTCACATCATACCATAATAAGGTATGACACTGACATAATTGCATAATGTGAGAAATGTGACTTGCCCAAAGTTACTTGGCTTTAAGAAACAATAACGCAATATGGATTTGAGGAATGATAAGACCATACTTTTAAATAGCAATGCTTTTTAGATTTTGTGACATTTTCGGATCAACACATTTCCTCCATAATTCTACGCTTTCAAAATTAATGCTGGTGGGTATTAACTGTTTCTTCTCGGCTTTTGCAGCTACATTCCAGCAGGCATGATTGCCAATTTGAATTGCATGTAATGTAAACATCAAGTGTCACTTGGGGTTTTCACTTTTCACTCATCGAAAATTATCTTTCCTTTTCGAATGAAGGTGACTTTGAGATGTCTTCAATGAATTTATTTTTCATATGATGTAATTTTATGCTTTTAGCAATCTATATTTATAAGCATAAAACCATTCTTCATTTTCACAGGACAAAGTAATAATTACAACCCCCGCAAGTTTGCATGGATATAATTTCCAGGAGAGGCGTATCACGACGATATGCTTCTGGAATACCACTTTGCCTTAGATTCTGCAGACTATAAAATACATACCAATCTACCAATTTTTATTTTTCTTATAATAAAATCTTAAACCACCTCACAAATCAACATTGACACATTCCAGCAAACTTTTTTTGTAAAAAGGAAGTGTAATTGCGTTCAATTTGTAACATTTCGTGTACATTGCCAGAATATGTTTTTGTAAATCTTCATCTCCCTTTTAAGGTTTTGAAGACTGTAACATTACATTATACATGTAATACACACATCTGTCCAAATGATAGGCAAACCTGAAAATTACATTTACCCGGGTTTTTAAAACATAATTTTATATTTCCAAACCATGCTTAAGCTTATATATAAAAATGTCTTTTCAAAAAGCATGTCAAATAGAATTACTTGTTCTAGAAGCAACTTCAGAACTATAAGGAAATAATAGTGGATGGATGCTCATAATATAAGACTTCTGTAATATTACATGTACGATAGGTACTACGTATTATATCTCTGGTAAACAAATTCCGAACACAAGTATTTACTGTTATTATGTATCTAAGTCATAGACTCACAGTACGAATTCCGAATGGTAAGAAATATTAACAATATTGATACTGATATGCTGAAAACCACGACAAAGTGGGTTTTCGATGATATTACTCTAGAATGTTATTTGAGAAGGCAGTATTCGTATTGGAATGCAAGCATATTGGAAAAGGAGAATAAAATAGGATTTCGAATTGAGTTATAAAATATCTTCGAGAAAGTTCGCTCTATGATTGCATCCATCACACATTCTATTACTACACCACATTTAAGTAGGTACCTAGGCATTTAGGCATGCAAATCCCTTTGTAAGACAGAAATAGTAGTTTGACTGACGAAGAGATATGTATATGCGCGCGGTATCTACAGATGTATTTATTTTGGAGAGTCTATATGTATTACTAAAGATAAATCCTGTAATGTATTTATAGAGAATTAATTCACATCCATCTCAGCATTTGTCTTTCGTCTTCTTTGCCTATGACTTCTAGGCTCTCTATGCAAAGTCTAAGTGTAGCTGATGTAAGTATCGCTAGAACACAAAGACTTATAGTCTTTTTCTTATCATGTAAACTGCAGAAGGAAACTGGATTCGAGCGTAACATTTAACTTTGACTTGCATCGCCTTTCTTCCCCGAATGCTTAGACCAAATGATACAGATGCATGGTGTAGCTTAGCAAGTTCCTAACTTTGCCTAGCAGGATTTTCTATCAGTCCATTCTATTGCGTGACTCTACTAGGTACAAGTATGGTACATTGAACTGAGCTCACAGCAGCACAGAGTGCTAGGCTTTAAGGCAGCAGACGAGAGACTTGGAGCGAAGTGAGCATGAATTATGCTTTCCAAAGTCTTCTCTCCTATATAAACCTCAGCTTTCTCTTTTACTTAACTCACTTTCACTTCTCCTGAGATAACTTCACATTCTTGTTTGCAGCCCGACTGCATATAACTCACTGCTATATCACACGTCTTACAAAGAGATCAGCACCAAATGCTGACAACTATTCCTTCTATTATTAGCAAAATTAATTATTTTTGGGAAATTACATAGCAAGAAAACATTCTTAGTTTTAGAATAATTACTCCAGTGATAGATTGCTTTCCTTCCCTTCTCTTATCGTCAAAATACGCAGTTGCTTCTCTTAAACAATCCACTTTGCAGACTATTTGGGATGAATAGTTCAATTTACAATTTCTAATTTATTCCAAAGGCTCTCTCTTCCCTTTTTCATTTTCATCGGCTATTTATAAAGTTACCTTCTCTAAACACTTATTAATCCATCTTTAAAATGCCTACCTGTTGCAAATCGGCTAGTGTAGAAAGTGGAAGTGGCGGATTAAAAAGCTACATACAGTCGGATGTTGGCTCTAAGCTGAAGAGTATCGTTCGCGCGATTGCACTTCGTCGAGTACCATCCATCTCTGAAATTATGGAGGTATGTAGTCAGAAATTTTTATCATTATCAGATTATTCACCATCAATTTATGTGTTATTGATCAATCTTTACCTTTCATACTTTATCTGTGTGTGTAACATTTTAATTTTTCATTATTAATTAGCATTTCCATATGGCAGCCATTTTCCCATTTCCACATTTCACTTCTAATTTAAACCAGCAGCCATTGGACTCCATTTTACTTGGCCAATAATGCTCAAAATTAATTGATGTTAAATAGTTGCAAATCAGTTACTCCTTGATAAGCTTTTAACACAATAATGCATAAGGAAAAGGAGATCTTGTGTAATTTTAGTTCCTTAATATTAGCGTTCTGAATAATATTATATTACTTGTAGCTAGAATAATATTACTAGTTAATGCAGATCTGAATAGTCTGTCATATGTCCAACAATCCCTGTTAATTGAATGGAGTAATTTCTGTTTTTAGTCGTAATACCATTGCTCATTAATTGCAGCAATCATGTTTAAATATTTGTGAATTTATTAAGAATAATAATACACGATATATACAAAAGTATTCCCACACGCAATTTTAGGTTTCACTGTTTTTTTAATTTTCGTTGGCACTGCCCTCACAATGAGTGTAAGCTCAAGATGGAGAGAGTCTTTGACTGGTTGAACATTAGGAAATCGTCTAATTGATGATATTTATTTTATATTTAGCACTATCTAGGTAACACGATCAAGTCTTGCGTGAAGGTTTAATATTCCGCATTTCAATCGTAGTATGAAAAACATACCACAGAAATTGGCTAATATTTCATGTGTAGCTTAAAAGTATTGTTGTTTTATTAGGTAGCTGAGAGTGGGAACGTGAAAGAATTTACTCGTCTTATCACAACAGATCCTTCCAAACTAAATGTACGAGATGGAAGAGGTCGCGGAGCTGTCCATCAAGCAAGTTTGCGAAATCATGTTTCAATCTTGGATGTTGTCGTCGCATTCCATGGAAATCTCAATCTGTGTGACAACTTTGGTAAGGAAGTGATTGAAGCATATTTAAAGAATGGTAGTTAATAGCTTATATTATGTTACATTATCATAGGTAACACTCCTTTACATTTGGTTGTGGAAGTGGAAGCTTTGGAGGCACTGGAGTTTCTCATTGCCAAGTATGTCAAACAGAAATACATTTTTCCTCTGATTCTGCTTTTCATGCGTATTAGAGTTTATTTAGATACATAAATATATGCAAGATTTCAGAGAGATCACAACCTTCCATACTTCCATCAAAAACCCGACGCTTTATGGTGCAACTAGAATAACAAATAGTCTTCCTTACGATTTGGAAATGGAGATTATGTCGCATTCGTTATTACTGCCTGTCTAATTTTAATATTTTTCCATGCATATTAGTGTTAGTAGATGATAATAATATGTGCAGTACATATTTGTAAAATTCGCCATGTTATCATACATCTAAATAAAGTAGCTCACGATCTAATTTCAGCTACATTTATATGCTATTTAAAGTTGTGAAAAGAGAGTTGACAGCATGTAAGATTAAATTTCAAGTCAACCTTTTGCAGTGGTGCAGACAGTCGTCAGTTGAATGATCGAAATCATGCTCCACTGACGCTTGCAGCTGAGATGAATAAAGTGGAGTCCTTGAAAGTCATGGCCAAATATCGTCATTTGGTGGATCCCAATATCGGGGCCGAACACGGGCGAACGGGTCTGCACTATGCAGCCATTAATGATCACGAAGAAACCATGAGGATTCTCGTATGATATCTCAATTTTGAAAATTACCAATTGTTTCCTTGAGTCAACCATTATCGTAATGTTTGTGATTTGACGCATTTTCACCACATACATACGAAGTACATGTTTATGCAGTTGTACGATTTGGGAGCTTGTCCGCGTCGAGCAGACCATCATGGGTTTTTTGCTATTCATGAAGCAGCTAAGCACGCTTCTTCACGTTCGATGGAGATCCTTCTCACTTGGGGCGAACACAACGGTTGCCCAAGAGAAGAAATGATTTC
The DNA here is from genome assembly GCA_009936455.2 of Tomocerus minor. NCBI lineage: Eukaryota > Metazoa > Arthropoda > Collembola > Entomobryomorpha > Tomoceridae > Tomocerus > Tomocerus minor. Next base: position 22,763 of record JAAAYG020087933.1, on the reverse strand, counting down.
GTTCTTTGATGCAGAAGGAAATGTGCCACTACATTCGGCTGTTCATGGAGGCGATATCAAGGTATATCTATATCAGCCCCAAGATTTATTTCCCTAAAGACACACTAGATTTCGACTTCCGAAATAAAAGAGCCAACAAATATTTTGTTATGTGCAAAGACAAAATCTCGCTTTGCAATACAAAATCTCGCTTTGTGAAAGTAGAGCAAAATTACTTGGCTTCTTCAGGGTATTAAAATATTCTAGTAACTAGCAAATGCATAGTGTCGTGTCGGGGGTATATTAGAATTATTTATATACGTAAATACGTAAATACATATATCTCTGCTTAAAACTCGATTATTTGGCTTCAATTTTCGGGTGTAGGAATGCGAAAATCATTTGTCGTGTCTATATATTTGAGGGAGCATGGACATTGTCTGAAGGTTGCCCCTACTTTCGCAATAATAGACTGAATAGACAACAATAGGTGGCAAAGATAAAATATAGCCAAAGGCAGAATTCAATTGAAGCTGATTTCACCTTGCAGAACAAACGTCTGTGAATCTGTATGTTGGTAAATACAGTTTTATTGTTGTCCCAGCTTAATACAACGTTAAATATATTGTGCTATTTTGTTTCATAATTACAGTGACTATATAGACTTCATAATAATACACTTCTCATTCCTCAAAATTAAATTTAAAAAACGTATCTATGTTATAAAAAATACTATTAAAAACAAAAACAAATTAATGTCCAACTTTTTCTAGCATTTTCTGACGGTTTAGTCTGCCTTACATAATAAATATATGTAATCCCCTCAAAAAAAGTACCTGACAACCGGCAGGAATCGAACCTCTGACTTCCGACAGAGAGTCAGACGCGTTAACCACTAAGCCAAGCTAAAAATCGCGCCAGATTGGCCTAGTGGTTAAAGCGCCTGACTCCAAGGTGGAAATCCGGAGTTCGATTCCTGCTCAACTACAAATCTAATTTAATTGTAACTTTTTTAACCTCTACTTTTTTCGGCCCAAATTAAATTCATTGTTGTTTAGGACGTTCTGAAATTTAAAAAAGATCTGATTATAAATTTTCGAATTAATTCGCTAAACATCTTTAAAACACGATTTTCTATTTTACTATCATTTTATCCAAATAATTTCGGTAATTGGCATCGTAAGCAGTTATTATTATCCAATATTACATTTATAATGACACATTATTATACAAAGCTTTTCTATGCTTCATTAAAAAGGATGGAATTGGCTAATATAAGTACAACTTACCTGTAATGGTGAATTATCGCACAACAATTTCGCATATTTCGTGCACATTTTTGAAAACACTTAACTCTGACCTGTGTGGAACAACAAAACAATTTTTGCTTCATAATACAAGAGCAAAACAACACAGTCTGCCACAATGATTCTTTTCTGAGTAAAAGTTAGGAAGAACAAAATAAAGGGTGAAAGGAATAATGAAAATGAACAATGGATTTGAAAACTTAGGCTTAGCTGCACAACAAGTGAACTAAAGTAACGTACTCAGTACTCACATGGGAAAAATATACAATTATATTGCAAGGGATGTCATAAATGTTAACTGGCCATCGGCTCCAACTGACACTAATTCATAAATTAAATTCAAATTGTAAATTATTAATAAATACTTATTTAAGGAGAACTGTACATGATTTAGGCATATTATTATAAAAGATGCGATGAAGTTTAAAAGTGAGGGTGTAAATGGAAATTGTGTAGCACTAGTTTGCGCTAGTGATGCAATGTATTGAAATGATGAGTACTGAGTAGAAAACACAACACACAGTAGGTGTATGTACCCTTCTTGCTCCCGCAACTCTTGTCGCAGGAAATAGCCAAATTTTGACATTGAAAATTTTCCAGCTCAGATTCCGACAGTTTGGGGCAGCGTACAAAGTTGCAATAAATACCAAAAAAGAAGAAAACAATTATCTAGGGCACATGTTTTTGACTTTTGAAACTTTGGCTTTCTAAATATACGATAAAAATTAAAATACATGTTTTGAATGCATTCCCACCACTCCAAAAAACCCCAAATTTTTCTTATACAGAATTTTATTTTTGAAAATGTTAGAAACATGTGCCCTCGAAAAATATGAGCGGATTTCAAAAATATTTATTTGATTGCTCAACATTAAGCCATTCTCCTTGAATCCGGGGTGGAAATCGTGTAAACCCCTCCTTAAGCGAAGCAAATACAACAATTTCAATGCACAACAAAGTTTGCAGGCGATTTTTGTCGGTCATCTAGTTTTGAAACTAATTTTTGAAACAATTAATTTTTAGTTGGTTTTATTGTAGTAGGTGTTATTGTCTGTAGGTGTTATTGCTGTAGGTGTTAATGAGTAGGTGTTATTGTCTGTAGCTGTTATTGCAAGTAGGTGTTAATACCAGTAGGTAGTTCCTATATTGTACGTAGGTATTATTTCATCAGTCTTTTTGCAGTAGGTCTTTCGGCGTAGGGGTTATGACTTAGAATCTCTGATACATAATATAACGTACGTTTTATTGGCATTAATTGGATCAAAAAAGTTGAAAAAATTACTTATGCAAGCAATTAATGTAAGGTTAAAACACGGAATTTTATCATATATATACTTAAAATGTTAATTCGGTTAAAATGTTTAACTGAATTGAAATGAGTAATGACCAGAATATGTTTAATTAGGCAGTGGAATTGTGCCTCAGATCCGGAGCCAAAATATCTACTCAACAGCATGACCTCTCAACGCCAGTACATTTAGCTTGTTCACAGGGGTCTATGGAAATCATTAAACTAATGTTTCAGGTAAACGAACCCATCTGCATCATCTAAAGTCGGGTGTGTACCCTTTTAATTAGATGGAACATATAAAATACTTTTTTTCGGTTTAATTTCATTTTGGCTTTTCATATTTCGCAAAAATCATAAGCTGATTATTCAGTTTAACAACAATCGGCTTACAAAGAATCATCTAATTAACAAGATGTGCATCGTTATCGAAGAAAAGCTTATTATACTTATCTTCTACGTAGGATTTTAGCTGACGAAAAATAAGTATCGTCGTGATTAAAGAATTGATATTTCTAATTCCAGCTGCAACCCGAGGAAAAAGAAACTTGTCTAAAATCCTGTGATTTACAAAAAATGACTCCGCTTCACCATTGTTCAATGTTTGATCATCATGAACTGGCTGAGTTTCTTGTGTCTCAAGTAAGTGATTGTATGCCATATAAAAAATATGTATGCCAGAGTATTTCTACTACTGCCTGCACAGTATTCACAAACACTTGTTTCCTAGAATTCAAGCTTTGAGTCAGGAAGAGTTTTGTTAAAATAAACCTAATAATTAGTCAGATAAGTTACACAAAGGACAAAGTGCCATTGAAAGCCTTATTCATTATGAGTATTTTCCAACTATAGCATATAGAAGTAAAAACTAATATATCTTTAATATTATATCTCTCTAGTCTCTAGTTCTAACAAATATGTAGGCAACGAGTTACATATAATGGCATGTATGTCTCATTGCTCATTTTAGTTGTTAGCAAGTATTACTGTTGTGTTGAGTTACCTACTTGGAATATAATTTATGGATTTTAAATCGGTTTATTACATGAGTAGGACATATAATGAGGCAAAATGTCAGAACCTTTGCAGGTAATAATACTTGTATCTCATTGACCTCAAAACTAACTCCCCCTTACGTAGATTACTAACAAAATAGAATATTACGCATAATAAAGTACGCTATGCTTCTATTGGCAGTTTAATTTTGTAGTAAAGTTGAAGCAGGAAATTAATGTTCTCGGTAATCTTTTCCCTTCTCCATTCCTCCTTTCTGTATGATAACACGACAATTACAGCGTAACAATACTTTCTCATATAAATGTCTTCATAAAAATGAAAACATTTATGCTTATATGGACGAAATAGATATACCCAATTTCCACCCACTAATATTACACTTAAGCTCCACTTGGCTGTACGTTTTCCTGTTCTTCAGGAGCAGCTTTTGAAACACGATGTTATGGAATATGCTATAGGTCCTAGTCCGTCTTAGGTAGCACAGGTTTCCGGGTATTTTAATCTAATAAAACTTTTTTGTTTCAAGGTTATTTCATGCTTAGAAAACATCCACATGATTTTAACTTGTAAGAATTAATCAAAAGATAAGAAATTGTATAATTTTCACCTGAATTTAGTTGTTAATTTTGCCAACTTTACTAATAATTCCCGTTCTTCATTCATACATGCATGCAATGTTATTTTACCATGTGTTATGTCAATTCTCAAAACGCACTTAAATGAAAACTGCAGGGTGCATCGGTCAACGTTTTGGATAAAGAAAGAAGGTCTCCACTACACCTGGTATGTTAGTAGATGTATAAAAATGTTTGTATATTTTTATAAATGCATTACTACTTAGACGTAAATGATTACTTGTAATTGTAAAATTTTAGATGTAGTTAAAAACAATACAATTAAAAGTTTAAAACTAATAGTTGATAAATTGATTTATTTTTTTTAATTTAGGCTGCTTTCCGTAATGGATGGAGAACCATGAAAATTCTCATCAGACTTGGGGCTAACATTAATCTGAAAGATAATGATCTCAGGAATATTTTGCATGCGATTGTCATACACGGAGGCGAACTCGACAAGATTCTTGATGACGACTTTTGTGTATGTCCTATTATTGCATTTCATTCTAAAAAAGATAGTAATATTTTATTACAGACATAGATATAAGTAGAATGAAAAAGCTTTACTAGAAAATGATTTACTGGCTAGGGATTTGCTTTATAAAGATGTATACATATTCTTTTTAAGACGATTTAACCAAAAACTACTCTGATCAACGATATGTAAGATGTGTGTAAAAATTAGGTTTATAACTTAGTGTATGTCGAAGAGTTGTAAAAATAATTGTTTTAAAACAGGAAGGCAAGGTCACTTTCCCACGATGGAATCTTATTAAATATTTCAAAGTTTTATAAAGTATTTACTACATACAAAAGAACCGAAATAAGTACTTTGATATATCGCGTTAATAATTATCCAGCGCTGTTGGAAGCCTTTGAACTATGAAATGAAAGAATCAGTTTGAAAGAGCCTTTATGTCAAAGTCATGTTGTGAAACAAAGATTTTAATTAAATGAGTATACTTCTTTATTCTTTTGATAAGTAATGCCATTGGCAGATCTTTGGAAAATGCATTGTTAAAAGAACTTCTGCATTTGTGATCCCTTTATACTTAAGAAGATAATTAGCAGAACGCTCTTATTTTATGCATATAATAATATATTGTTTTGTTTAGACCTAGTTGAGTTATGTGTGTTTTATGTCTATCTTTTAATTAGTAAAATACAGTAAAGGTTGTAGTATTAATGAAATTGACTGTTACATACAAACGTTGTGTATATACTACATACAGGTCGACTTTTTGCCGATTTTAGAAGAAAAGGATAAACATGGATTTACTGCTCTGCACTATGCAGCTAAGCAGGTATGTGTATGCAATATTTCTCCCATGCCTTTATACCTAACTGAGAATTGACTCGCTATATCTTGTAAAACTGTTTGTGATGGTTCGAAAATATTCTAATAGGGTCACATTAAAGCGGTATCAAAGTTACTGAAGTTGGGAGCAAGTATAATTACAAAAAATAATGACGGAGAAAATGTTTTCCACATTGCCTGTCGGTAAGAGTTGCTAATAAATAAACTACCAACTACATGATCATAACAGATGCACACGACATACATGTGTCACAAAATAATTCAATAATGCACAATAATATAGCAAAACAGCAATTTCTACTTCGAGTTTCCGTACTATGGACATGGAATGAGTGTAGTAAACTGTTCAGGTGTCACCTCTTAATAGCGAGTTCATTCAAGGCAGTGTTAACAATATTTCACTTATACTGTTGCAACCTTGCAAACGTTTTAGAATTACAATAATTTTACTTCCATGTGTATTGTAATTCTTGTAGCTATGATTTTCGACTCGGAGTATATTGCTCTTAGAGCTCAAACATGCTGTTTTGTCATTATTTCAACATTTCGACTATAATTATATAAATCTTATTTATATTCAGTCACATTTCATGCCATATACTTACCGGTATATTTCACTATTGTTCCCTAATTTCTACCTACACAGAATTATGAAACTTGTTATTTTCCTGATATGTTTTATTTCATTTAGTCCTTGCTCTACATTTATTATGTTTTCGATACAAATTGCCAATTTAGCAACTTCTATCATCGACTCTAGTTATAATGATAATTATTATGTAATAGGTACCTTGTCAGAAAGTGATAGTTCTCCTATTCACAGACCTATTCCAAAAATTTCCATGGTCAGTAAAAAAACAGTAAAACACACCTATTGACTTACATAAGTAGTTGCACAACGTACTCAGTATAGGACTAAAAATGCTATAATGCTATAATAATTATTGTACTTGGTAGGACGTAAATATTTGGTAAAAGCGTTAAAAATTGAAGTACGTTTTATTTGTGGCGTTTGTGAATATTACGATTTAACGTGCCTGTGGCAAGTTCTAACTTTCTCTTTTCCCTGCTAACGCATGAATTTTGATAAAAAATTTAACCTGTACGATAGCCATGCAATGATCGATACGATACTAATATTGTCCATTTTGATATGTGTGCAGCTTTTTGAATTTGGAATCTCACTTTACACTTTTCTCTTTAACTTCTCTTTACACTGGATATGCACTAGGAAGATCAAGTAGATGCAGGTAGTAAGCATTTAACACCTACAGGTTACAGCATCGTGAAAAATTAAACTCACCTTATTATGATTATGCTATATAGTAATTTGCTTGACATGATCACGAGATTTGTCACAGCTCTGGCACAGCAGACAATTGTTATGCATTTTGTTACCATCTTGTTGTAATTAGAACTTTTAGCCCGACGAATCACTTACAATTTAGGAGAAAGAATCTTTAGATTCAGAATCCTAAGTTCAGACAGAGTTGGTTATACAATCAACTGAATATTTTAACAATTTTTTAGCTACTTACATAGCTTTTATTACCATTTGTACTTAACAACAATCTTGCTTCAAAGTTATCCAAGTATATAGCATTTGTTTTTATTAACATTATGTATGATTTATCTGGTAAGTACTAAGTACTTGATTGAGTGCTATTGTGTTTCATGAATGTCATTGTGAGTTCGACTGTAAATCAGTCGAGATATGTGCATACTAACTTTTCTTTCTTATATTCGTGCATCTGATTATACGCTTCTTCGTGTCACGCTTCCGGGAATGGTTAAGTGTGAATTTTATAGCCAGTTTTATTTCTCTATGTATATATAGTACACAGATATCACTTTCATTAAAATACACCAGGTTTGGCAGACTGAACATTATTCAAGAGATATTAAGGATGGAACAAAGCAATTCCGTAATCAACGAAGGAGATGGCAAGGGACTTACACCTCTACATCTTGGCTGTGAGATGAATTATCATATCATTAACTTTTATTCTCTCCTTTCCCCCATTCAATGACATGCATTTAACATGCATTTAATTTCATTATTTTTTGTGTTTGCAGGTCTTTATGGTAAATAGTAGAACGTTTTCCTTAGCCCTTACATTATGTCAAAATAAAGCGATTCTAAATAGCCGATGAAAGTTATAACGATACAAACGATGAAGTAGTATTTTATAATTTAAAGTGCATCTCAAGTTATTATTACGATCACTTTGTGATCATCGATCATTGTTAATAGATATTCATATCAACATATCTACTATTTAAAGTTATTTCACGCAGGCACAATATTATTATCAATTATTTAGCAGAAGATTTCATATGTGATGTTTTGTTAATTTCGTGAAACGTGTTCGACTGATTTTCACCGGAATTTTACTTTGATTCTAAATGTACTTTTTGTTCGATGAATTTTTACTTGATAGAAATTACGTAAAGGAAGGTGGTTAAAAAAGCTAACAGTAGATAATCCAAAGTAGCCTTTTCGTTCATGCTGTAAATCAAAAGCCAGCCCATAATAAAAGTATCAACTAAGTAATGAACAATTCGGCTATCTAGGAGTTCGCTCAAGTATCAGGTTTTGCCATCCAAAAATGCACAATTCATGCAGCTTAGGTTTTATGATAGGTCATGTCCGTGTTGTCCAAGCTTTGATGAAGAAAGGAGCTTTATTACATCGCGATCATGATGGAAATACTCCGTAAGATATTAGAGCAGTTTTCTATATCAACTTAATGCGTTAATTTGTTATGGATCTATTGATCTGGCTTCCAATGCTCTATTAATTTCATCCAATAATTTCTATTTCTTCGCTTAGGTTGCATTTAGCAGCTAAAAATGGTAAGTTGAACTTTATTTCGTACATAATTTTGTAATCTTTGACCTTTCTCTGGCCAAATATGTAACATTATCAATCTCTAAAAGTAAATGATCTCATAAACTCATCGTTCAAATTCTTTGCTTTTAGGCCATCGAGAAGCGATGAGACTAATTCTAAATATCCACTCTCATCTACTGGATCAAACCGACAAAGATGGCGTACGTATTTTTCTGAGACATATTTTTTGTTTTTACTTAGTGTACTCACTACCTTGCTTTATTTGTCAAAGCAGTACTTTAAAGTAGGTGCTGGGAACTGGTGACAGAGTTTATTTTAAGAAAAGAGGTAACTTTTAAGAAAAGAGGCAACTTTTAATAAAAGAAAATAGCTAGGTAGGTACGTTAGGTTAATTTAACTAATTACTTAAATTGACTGTGCTCAAGCATTTTCTAGGTAACATTTAAAAACAAATTCAAGGTAAACCTCTAATTTTTTCTTTAAATATATGCCTGTAATAGTGGTGGTGAGTGTTTTTATGTTTTTCGTTTACTAATAGTGCTTAATTTTCAGACAGTAGAAGTGGTGAAAGCGATATGGCGAAATGTCCGTTCGCAATGCTGCATTACAAATTACTAAGCTATAAATCAATTTTTAATGTTTTCTCCTTTTATTACAATTTCAAGAACACTGCGTTGCACGTTGCATCAATGGAGAACCAACCTACTGCTGTCGATTTGCTACTTACAATGAATTGTACTCTTACGTATAATTTCAAAGGATTTAGTGCCGTCGACTTTGCTCTTCAGAATAAGTTTGCAGGTGTTGCTCTTGTAATGGTCACACATCGTACAAGGTATCCCGTTCTGTTACAGAACTATAAAAATCTATTTGTGTGACGTTATTTGCTTCATCTTTTCAAAATTTGTGGCATGTTTCTGTGATAAGCAAGACGCGTATATTAAGTGGAGGTGCACGTTCCACATAAAGCTGTAACCTAACTTTCCAAACTATAACTTTAAAGGTTCCGCACATGAATTCGGTGTAGTAGATGGTGAAAGGTTAATAGTGTAAGGAAAGAAATTAAGCATGACTACACCTAAATGAATCACACTGAATAAGACTGTATAGTCAGGCTGTTATAGTGTGGTTTGTTGGTTAAACATCAAAGAGCATTCAGAGATTCTACGTTAACAATAAAAGCATTTCATGTTGTTGAATTAATGACATTTTAATGAGCTGAGTGAGCATTTTCATTAGTTTCACTAAGCAATGTCACATTCTGACTGAGCTCCTTTTTCATTGACTTCAGAGGGGATGAAATTCTCGGACTGAATGCCGGAAAACATCCGTCGATAATGTTGGCTCTTGTGGCTTCCATGCCTCAAGTCGTCTCTGCAGTCCTGGATAGATGTATTATTTACTCTGACAACAAAACTGACTCCGAGCTTTACCATGTAAGCTATTACTCTAATTGCCGAAAGTAGCATTTTAACAAATGTCATTCAATTTAGCTTCCCAAGCTATACATTTTCCTTGGTATTTCTTATATTCCAGATTAAATATGACTTCAAGTGGCTATCACTTGCAACCGTAAGTAGTAGCGATCAGCCTAAGGGCACCCTGGAGAAAACGGATGACTATTATTTGAGCAATGACGAACGAAAGCATTTGCCTATCTTAAATGTAAGTTATAGATATCGTGAGAATATAATTTTTAAATGAAAACCCAATGTCATGGTTAGTCACCAACAAATGGAATATTTTTCAACGATACAATGTAAATGCGAAATCAAGAATTAATCTTATTTTATGCTTTACTCTTGATTTGCATGAAGGTTGTTATCTGATGTGATGTTTATTGTAGGGGATGGTTTCGTATGGACGGGTGGAGTTATTGTCTCACGATTTATCTCAGAAGTATCTCCAGATGAAATGGAATGCGTACGGAAAATACGTGCATTTGTCTAACTTAATTCTATATTTGTTCTTTTTGGCCATTTTAACATCCTACGCCTCTAATTATGTAATAAATGGACGCAATTTGGCAAGCGGCAATCGGTCAACGAGCACAGCCGAAATGAAGGAATTTGGCTCTCACGAATTGAAAAGTAAGGGGGGATACAACAATGTCACTGTCACTCAGGCGGATAGCAACGGGAATCTAACTCAAGTGTCTTCAACTCCATTAATCATTGTGACACCGGTAAGTGATGCTCAGCAGGAGAACTGAAATTCCACTTCCTATGCTCCTCCCATTTACTAGTTTTAGTGATACCAAATTGTTATTGTCCTTTTACTTTGTCTTCCTTCCTCCTGCTGCTGTAAGCTCTCAGGCAGTAAGCACCATAATATAGACCTGATTAATATCTTTAACAACCGAAGGCTTTACTATAAACATAATTTTAGCCACGTAATCCTCTTCTAATATTGTCTTTGTTCCTCCCACTTGTATCCACCAACTCGTAAACATTTCAGTGCAAATACCAATGGAAGAATATAATATTATTATGTGATATGCATATAGAGGAGTAGTGAATTGTATCCATCCATTCGCCCATCCTCTTACCACTATTGTATATTTTAGATAAAACTCGAAAATCCTATCCTGCACACTATTTATGCTAATTGAAATGCCAATACAATAGTTCTGTCTCCTTTCCACGTAACAATTATGTATATACAATCCAAGGATGATACTATAGAATTCGCAAGGAAAAGGAACTTCCATGAATGAAGCATAGAAACTAAAGAATTCTTCTTCTATCCTTTTTAATCTTTTGCTTTGTTTTGATAGTAACAAATAATAGAGCAGTGTGTGTACAAAGGAAATATCTACCAATTTCGGTATATCTTTATAAGACATTTGTATATTTCGTATAAAGGAAAGTTACTTCTAGTAGATACGATGCGATGAGGCGATTTTATTTATAGGATTTCTTGGAATGAGACAGTAAAGATATATTTGCCGTTCCAGATTTTTTTATATGGATTCGTTTGTTTTTAGTAGAACTGATAGTAGATTAAGAGGAAGGATTTCAAAGCCTGGTCTTTCATCTAACCTGTATTGCTGGCATTAGGATTCTGTAGATGTTCTGGAGAAAGGACATTGGGGAAAGAAAGACATAATTAACGAACGGTCCCCATAGACAAACAAATGTAAAGTCAATGTGAGAGAGAAAGAGGCAGTCGTAAGAAAGAACAACAAGACAGATGAGTAGGCTATTGGAACAGGTGCGTTCAGCGGGCATGAGCGATCGTATATGGTATTGGACGGATACAGTTGTTGTTTTGAATTTATGCCATTTAAATCAATCGGTCAAAATGTTATCAGCAACTGAGATGCATGAAAAATGTCTTTTCTATCTATTGTACTGAGAAACAGTACATGATTCATAATAATAATAAATTGTCATCTGTATCCTCAAACTGCTACATACAACTAACATAGAGCTTAAGAACACACATGAATACTAAATAAGATTTACTTATCGTGTACACATGGACACACATAACCGTGATCGCTCAAGCCCCTGAACGCACTTATCCTATAACCGATGAGGGTTCTAGATATTCTTGATGTGGATATGGGGAAGGTGATGCAATTCTGAGCAATGAAATAGTAGTGTAATTTTCTCTTTGGCTTTTCTCCTCTTGTCTGTTACTGTAATCAATAATCCTGTGGTTTTCTCATGTCTCCTGAATTATTTTCTAGCATTGCAATTCCCTTTACATCTTCCCTTCAAACATTTATTCTATACACACACGACTAAATAGAGACCGAGATAACTAAAGCCCTCGCCATCGCTTAGACATACACCTGATGATATGATATAGTTAGAGAACGGGGATTGTCTGTCTTCGTATACAATGTGTAATATTTTATGTTTGTCCACGGCAATATTTAGCACTTATTTAATGTGTGATAACAATATATAGCATCAATAGACAACAGCAATAAAACGCTCTGCTCTCTCTATTTCTTTAGTTGTTTACGTCCAATTGCTTTAGTGGTGAAAGTAAGCTTAAGAAAACAGTAGAGAAAGAGAGAGAGAAAGAGTGAGAAAAGAAGTTAGGGGTTCTACCTTGTATAGATATTTGCATACAAATTGAAGAATGTACTGGTTGTTCTACACCAGTGAAGCAAAAATAAGATAAGGGGAAGCAAACTTGAAATGTAATGCGTTGTAGCTAAGTTGGGAAAAGTGCTGGGGAGTTTTGTACATATCGTGCTAAATTGACAAAAGAGTTGGAGCAAATGATAGCACACACTTAACTGCACAGTGGCACTTTGTGTTGATGTTCTTTGAGGAGATGAGACTGCCGTTGCCATTACTTTAGGAAAAGTGTCTAACGAATCACCAAACTAATTTGTCCTTTCTTCCTTTCTCTCTTTTCTCTAACTTGCTTTCTTTCCATCTGGTTTTGACTTGACTTTATTAGACGGAAGAAATTCCGCCAACGAGAGATGTGAAGGAAGCCGAAGGATCTTCGGGCGATGGTGAAACAGGACCAAAAAGCTCTTTCAAAGAAAATCTTTGGGGTGCTTTTATTATGACTGTAGCTCTGATCAATCTGTTCCGAGAATGTCTGAACATCCAACGCCAGAAACTGAAGTACATGCTCGACTCGGGGAATTGGTAAGTGATTGCTTGGCGGCTAGATGGCAGGAAACTTTCTCTTCGTCACCTTTCTCTCTCTCTCTAATGACAAAACGAACTGCATAACTTGATATGCTATCAAAGGGAGAAGGAGGACGAGGAGATGTTCTCACAATTCAATTGGATAACTAGGAAAGTGAAAGCGGAGAAAGTTACATTAGTGGTTTAGGAAAAGTCTAGACATTTCTATTTCTTTTGAAGTAAGTAATTGAAGAATACATAGATTCTCATTCTGAGTAAAAGGAGTAAAAGGGTCTGGGCTGGGTCTATGTACACAGTGTGAGGGCGGCATCTCCATTTACCATCCTTGGTTTCAGAATTCTAAACGTTCACTTCTCTTTCATATGAAATTATAGTTTACACATTTCTAAACTTTTACTGTTTTTCTCTCTTTCTCAGCTTTCACCCTGGGAGTCTTGCCTCAGAAAATTGTAGAGAGCTTCTAGATAGATGCGTGTGTGTCTACATGATTATGAGATGCTCAAAGGAATAGTTGTGCACATTGTATAGTTGAACTTAAATAACATCAGTATTTGCTAAGCAGAGATGGTGTAATAAGCTCTGCTATCATGTCATGTCTGGCTGTGGATGTTTCTCTTTGAGAACATATTTATATTTAACATTGGATCAAATTGCTCATTTCTCTTGAATTTCCTCTACTTATCTGCCACACAGGGTCTTCTGGGCTATGAATATCGCCAGTGTTTTTATGGTCGGTGCTAAACTGGGAGCATTAACAGACTTTGCCAACCCGAGCGCTTCTCTTGCAACTTTTCTCAGCTGGTTCTATTTACTTTTATTCTTACAAAGGTATAAAACTCTTATGTCTCTCTGAAATATGATTTCCTTATATTTTCCTATTAAAACCGACTACACCTCCTATAAATCTCTCCCTATATATCAACTACCACCGTGATAAATTTGCCCAAATTGTTGTAAACATGTCTACGGAGCTTTCTGTACAATCTATAGAGCTCAGTTTACATTATCAATCCTTACGTACTAACAATATGAGTCTGAGACGACATAATAGAGCAAATAAACTAGCTAATAACGTGCCGTGTTACGTTTTACTGTATACACAGAAGAACTGAGAGAGAAATATATACGTATAGCTACTACATGGTTATGACTATTAGTTCCTTTCTGACATTTTTCCTTTCTCAAGGTTATTTCAGACATGTAAGTGCTGAAGGCGATTTGTTGCTTTCATAATAATATGAAATTTACGTTCTCAAAAATTCCCTTTGTACTCATTTCTATGTTCATGTTCTCGTTAAGATTTTTAGAACAGAAAGTTACATGCCTCTGCCTATTTACTTTACATACTTTAGGAGCTATGTGGCATTCGCACAGTCAAAAGAAAGTAAAAACCTTTTCATTTCAATCGGTCTGGGCTCATCATACATACTACATTATTTCACGGGGAAAGAAAATATCAATTGCAAGTAAAGGAGAAAAATGCCACTCCTCTCTTTTATTCTAACTTTCGACATTATGTTGGTTTTCATTCACAAGTGATAGTGTGCTTTTGGGCTATAGAGCTTTTGACTGTATATATAACTACACATCAGTTGAATATAGGAAGGAGAGTATATTTAATGATCCTGCATACATGTTCGTCCTTTGACATGATTTGATTATAACTTTTTCCCAAGATTTGACGTGGTTGGTATCTACGTGGTGATGTTCTTGGAGATCTTGCACACTCTACTCCGAGTTCTTATGATCTTCTCAATCCTTATTGTGGCATTCGGTCTCGCATTCCACATTCTCCTATACGAGGTAACTTTCCCAATACCGTACATTAGTAGCTACCTCTCTACCTACAACTGTGATCCAACTGAATATATAAGTTTTCTTAAATATTTTACTTTCTACCTGTAGTACAGACTACAACGATTCTTTACTTTAGCATCAAAGTACTACGCAGTCCTAGATGTAGCTATATAAGACATATTACATGACGATGTAAAATTTTACCACTTTTGTAACCCTTATTTTTTCAGAGTACTAGCACTCTGACAGGAAACATAAGAATAAAATGCCATCGTAAAATACTAACGTACATGTACTGCCTACTCCAAGAAAAATGATAATAGCATGGAAATGGATTCGAAGGAACGTCGAAATTTTTTATGTATTCCATTTCATTACATTTATTTTATGTTAAAGACATGTTGCCTGCCCTTTGAGCTTTAAAAACTACCCACAGATTAAATGAAAATCAATTGGTGTAAAAAATTTGGAAATGATGTTGTAAAACATTCCCTCCCTCCTCTCGCAACAAAAGAACTCAAAGGAAATAAGTTTCATTTACTCTGTTGACTGGCATAGCACGAATAGCGCCATACAATTCTGAAACCTTAACTAACATATAGTCAAGTATCTGTAGCTACAGGAAGTAGAGCATAAGAAAATTGTTTCTGTTTGTTATTGACATCTTCTATGCTGAACCGTGTGCAAAGAAAATGAGAAATGAGTTCGAGTCACTCATAACTACTACATAATAGTAATGGCTTCCATACAAATGCTCTATTCACCTTATATAGATCATCTCTGAATATTATCGCAGATATACCGACGATCCATACTCCATTACACACCTTAATCTTCTACAATAATTGTAAAACAGAGCAGAAACCGAAATCTCTAACATAAACTCACTCGTTTCAAGGAAAATTGCGCTATTCAAACCTACATCCATTCATTACTTGCATTCAAGTTACCTCTGCTACAGTCAATTTTCTTATATGCCATAATTTTCTCAAATAAAGTTAATTGTCTAATAGTAGACTGTAGTATTCCTTTGCTTGGTTTGCAATAATTGTAATGTGCAATTTTATATGCTGCACAATTATAATTCTGTCAATACATACATTATGCACAAAGTAGTAAGTAGGTATAGTTTTTCATACAAAATTTAAAAAAAAAAATGTAGATTAATTTCATTTTCCGTGTTTTGTCAATTTAGGCTGCGGCTGTAGGTAACAAATAAAATATTGAACCAGACTTTATGGAAGCAGTACTCAATGTTGGTTGGTAGATAATATCAGAAGTTTAAAGTAACTCGTCTTCAGTGTATAAAAGTAGAAATGTTGGTGTATCTCGTTTCATTAAAACTAGTTGCAACATTACATTTAAGAACGCTTTAAAATACAGTAAAACAAGTGCAATTTTCAATTTCGCATTCTTTTTATCCTCTGGGTATTGAAAGTCAGTACTGACAGAAGCTATTGGCGAATTTCTATTTGTGGACATGAAATAAGAGAGTTAGGGCTTGACAGGGCCTTGCAATGATTTTGTTCAGATGTAGAATGTAGCATATTGTATGGATTGAAATGAAAATATATCTGATATAAGAGGACAAGTAGGCGACTAAGATTTCTATCTGAGAATTGGGCTGAGCCTATAGAGTCTCGGTTTGATTTCCTTTCCCTTCTGTTGGTTTTCGTTTCCTGTAGTCGTTACTTAAGCGAATTGAGTGAGAGTGAGTGAGTGAGTGAGTGAGTGAGTGAGTAAGTTAGTGACTGGGCTGAAAAGGAACATTCTCATTTTGATATTTTGTGGAATTCAGGGTAACCATGTACCATTCAAAGACATCCCTATTTCTCTAATGCGAACATTTTCAATGATGCTGGGAGACTTGGACTTTCTGAACACGTTCGTCAACCCACATTATTGTGGGCACCGTCACAACAATTGGGATCATTCTGTCGTCGCTTCACCGGTCATGATTAATACTGGCGGACAATCCTCTTCGAATGACAGATGGAGAGGAACAGACTTCTGCCGGAGTGAAAATAGAAAACTGCCGCATCCAGTCCCATCGTTTCTCATGCTAGGAGTTTTTATGGTATTCATGCCGATTTTGCTCATGAATCTTCTCATCGGTTTGGCTGTCGGTGACATCGAGTCTGTTCGGCGTAATGCACAGCTCAAACGACTTGCCATGCAGGTCAGTTATCCCTCTCTCTCCATTCTACCTACATTTCTAGGATTTTGCGGCCTCTTCTTAGCCTCATCTTATACGCTCACCTTAATTCACAGACGATATGATGCCATGCATTCCCATTTCTCCAAAGTAATACCCACATGTAATATGTATATCGGAGGCTGAGCTCTTACTTAAATATTGAACTTCGATACATTTCCAAATACAAAGGTTATGTACAATATCCATGAGCATCAGCCGCTAGCGCAAAGAGCACCAAGAATACGAAAGAGAAAAAAGCTACCTATTCCTACCAACAGACGTAAGCTCAACAAAACTGAAGCTCCACGAGCAAACTATAAAGTGCAAAGCTTTGTGATACTTTTTGACTCTTTGTAAGTGTAACTAACGAGGAGCAGAATTCTAGAATACAGATTGTCGCCTCTTTTTACCCCGAACAACCGAGAGCGATTGCCCATAGATCCCCACTCAAGACATTATTTATTCTAGATTCTCAGAATTTTATTTTAGGAAGAGCGTTGGAGCAGGGTAATCCTACACTGTTCGCCTGCCTGTGAATATAATAACTAATAATAGCCGAATTATGGCGTATATAGAGAGAAAAAAAGATGTGCTGTTAACTAACAATATGCCCTTTTGAGCAGGGCTATTATATCAAAGATATCACAATGCGTCCCATGCTCTTTTGTTCTCTTCCTAAGAATCATATTCTAAATATGAAGGGTGAAGCGAAGCGGAGCTCGTCGTTGACTCTAATGCACATACTTGATTTTCCTGATATGGCAAAGTGAAGGAGTGTGAAATATTTATTGACTAGGTCCACTTGCACACAGCTCTGGAGAAGACACTCCCCAAATTTATATTGCAACGGGTTGACAAGAAAGAAGTGATTGAGTATCCAAACGCTCGCAAAGCGAGGCTCGGCATGGTCGACTACTTGTTCAAGTACTTTCAGCCAAAATCCACTCACAAAGGTGACTTGCTTCCTTATGTCATTTTCCCTTATCTACGCTCTTATTTAGACGCACATCACTCCCTATTAAGCTATACGCTATCATTATTCACAATATTATTGCTTCTATTTATCCACAGCATTAGCTCCAACTCCTCTGCACTTCGTCAACTCAGATCACTTATTTTATAGCTGCGCTTTCTCTTTCTACTTGTGTATGTTTGATGCATGAGTAGTTTATGTGAGTGTTCTTGTCACTTTAACTTGTTTTACTACAGAGCTTGGATGCAAGCAGAAACTACGGAATTCACCTTTAACAATAGCAGTCAACATTTAGCTTTTTACATGATTTTTAATTATATCAACACCATAAAGAAATATTTAAAGTATTTATTTCTCTGAATTTTAATCACGTAGATAGATATTTTGTTTTGGTCATTACATTAGAGTCTCACAGTCTCAACATAATAGGTATTAATGAAAGGTAAGTTCAGTGTCGTATTATAGCACAGGTTGTCTATACAAATCTTACGTTTAAATCCAGTATAATATTTATGAGAGGACGAAATTGCATGCCATTGCTAACCCTAAACTAGCCTTGTATGCAGTTGCCGGCTAGTTGCATCGTCATAGTCATAAGATGTTTTTAGAACAGAATAGTGCCATGGCCATACCGTTTTGGCTATATTAGTTTTGAACTAATATGTTAGATGGTTCATAAAAAGAGAAGATATTATGAAACATGCATTAATATCCCGTTATCTGAGCTATTTAGTACGATACAGTACGAAGAGTAGGAACAAAAAACATTAATCAATATTAACTGGTACCAGATAATATACTGTGTTCATATAGCTATAGTAGTAGGGGGTATTATGTACTGGAGAAAATATAGGGTAAAAATTCAGTGGGTGATTGTGTGTTGGGGTGATATAAGTAGAACATTAAGCTCCACTGCACTTATTGCAAAGTAGGGAAGTAAAAAGTAATGTAAGTAAGTATGTAGTAAGTATAAGTATGTGCATGTAGTAAAAATCAAAGGAATCTGCAGGAATGATTGCTACTCAGCATGACACCGGTAAAAATCTGCTCCGGCCATTTCAGTTTTGATTATGGATTAAGCAGTATTACATTTCTGTGGTGTTATGTAAGGAGCATGTAGTAAGTCAGAAACAAATAAATATAGTCATATGAAATGATACTATTGTGCATAATACTCAACTAAGTCTGTACAGCTTACATGACGATTCACAATATATCTGACCCTGTTCAGAGCTATCTTCAAAATTGCAGTTTAGGTTCAATGAGGACTTGCAAGTTTATGTCAAAATAAACAGACAATTTGATACCATTTTGATTAATGGTAAAATCTTCCTGAATAGCTATGAGTTCCAAAAGGAAACATTTCATTTTTGCGACCGTAAAAGATGCCAATGGCTCCTAAAAATATGTTTTTGACGAATTATTATTATTGAAAAGTTATATAGATAAATTTAACCATGCGAAGGCCCTTTATTAAGCAATATAATTCGTTGAAAAAGGTAATGGGGTGGTCAAATATAATACAACACTTCTAAAACATCAGACATGGTCATGCCAGACCGTATCAACAAAAGGGATCTGATGCTAGGTTTAGAACCTTTAGTTGGATAGGTATGTGAAAAAAGAGGTGCTCAATACGTAGCTTTTGTAAAAACAACGTAACGTTATGTAATTGTCAGAGGCATTACTAGCCACTGGGAGAAAGAAATCAGAACTTAGAGTTCCCTACAGCATTGTAAGTTATAATAGTATCCTATTTCTTTTTACAACCTCTGACAATCTGTTAATTGCTTATGTAGGTAGGAGGATTTATAGAGTCGGCTGTTCCCTCCCAAACAGTTAAGTCTTCGCATGTTACCTTTCCACTACAGTTCAGGAGTTCTGTGAGTTCCTGCATTCTTGATACTACACATCACAGTCAGGCTACTAATCGTTAATCTAGCATTTTAGAGACTGTTAGCCGCTGTAAAGGCAGAATGTTATCTCGTTAGTCCAAAATACATTCGTATAAAAATTTTAACGATAAAATATAGCGCTGTGACTACGATAATAGGGTCTTAAAGCCTTCCTATCCAAATAAACTTAAACAATAATACTTACTCATGCATCTCTGTTGAATAGGTCATGACATAGGAAATAGGAATGTATAGTCTACTAATATAATGTTGAAGAAATTAAGGTACATTTATATGACCGTTAAAATGTTAGAAAAGTGTAATTTGTTTCATGGTTTGAAGATATAATGGAATGTGTATATTATTTGAGGTACCTACTAATATCTCGGTAATGTATGATTCAATCAAAAGACAAGTGAATCGAAAAGCTTTCTTTCTGCGAATAAGAATGAAAGTAGTTTGTACGTGATGTCTCTGTTGGGTTTGAACTGTATTGAAGGAAAAGCCCGAAAAAAGGAATGCCCGTAGCAGACACGACACCACAATAGCCCCTGAACAGATAGAGCGGAGAGGGACTGGAGGGGTCTACTATGAAGAAAACAAAAGTGTAGGCTAGAATAGTAAACAGTAAGAGAGAGGATGCAATCGAATTGAATGGAAAGAAAAGAATGAAAGAAGAATCATAAGAGAGTGAGCATTTAGAGAAGTGTGCAACTAACTGACTGGCTCCTTCTCATCCAGAAGCTCAGACTATTTCTGTACAAGTAAATACAGGGGAAGAGAATGCTGAGGAAAAGTGAGGAGAAAGTATTGGTAAGTGCTTCTTTTACTCCCGAACGAATCAGTAAGCATCTCTGCCATGTACTTCTACTAAATAGTATGAAGCATAGAATGAGACAGGGCCGGGCCGATATGGAGAAAGTGGATGTATGCATTTGGACAGAGGAGAAAAGAAAGAGAGATCAGTAGAGATCGATATCACATTGTATTTGTATCTATATGAGAAGGATCTTTTTTGATCCCTTGATACTCCAACACAGCCTTCTGCTCGACGGTAAACAGTAGATGGATGGAGTTCAAATCCTGTAGTTTATCACAGAGCCAACCCAACCGCTCACTCTTATGCACCATATCCCTAAATTCTCTATAGCATCTTAAATGTCTAATACTTATGTAATGTTGTCCTCCTCTTACTTCCACCACCACCAACTTCATCCCGCAATCTATTCCAACGCAGGAAGTATGGTTACGATTATTACTCTTATTTTTGGCATTTGCCTACCAATCAGAAACTTTGTTTCTCTTCCTCCAGCTCAAAATAAGACGCCTTATTCATTCTCTTTTTCTCTGCTTCCCTGCCTCTAAGGACTTTCTCCAACACTACAGCACAAAGAATTTAAATCTTTTTCAAAGAAAGCCTTCCACTCGATTAAACATCAAATTGAGCTTTAACTACACTAAAGTGACGCTTTTTCTCGTTTTCTTACCATTAGAATGCAACGAGGTTCATTCAATTTAGCTCCCTGGTAATTAAATCACGTGCCTCTTCCTTAATATCTTCCCTTTCCCACCCCAAGTCGCCTATCCATCCTTTACTCCATTATTTTCATCTACGCACCAGAAAACGAAGAAAACACCAAACATTGCCTTCTAAATATTATACTGAGAACTACTGAAATAAGTTTTGTCTAAATTCACTCGCATTATTACGTTTCAGATCCGTTATGTTGTCATTCATTTGGGACGCCAAGTATCATGCTATAACGTTTATTACAATCAGACTCTGCCCTTCTGGATTATATTACAAAAGTACGTAGTGTAGGCCTAGGCCTAGGCGTAGGAGTAATGTAAGTCTAATTGATTTAAGCCCCTAAACTACAAAGAGAATTTTTCGTATTAACTTTATACGAAAAATTAAATAGAATTTCTTAGCTATGTTTATTATTTTGTTTCGTTTACCTTGTGGTTTACGTCTACCTTTACAGTCCATAATACTTTTATAGATGAACTCAGTGGTGTCTAACAATTTACGTATACCTAATCGAAAATATACCCCAGTAATAATATGAAGTAGCTATCATCTCTTGTATACTGCTGATAATCCTAATTGTTATAAGTAGTGTCTTCCATACTGACACATAATGCGACCTGGATTTTATTAGTCTCTTGTCTGTAATTTACGGCATCTGGACATTTATTTCCTTTAATTAAACGCATAAGCTGTAGAGGTAGCCCCAAAAGGATTATTAAACAAGAACATTATATAAGCTTTTCCCCCAGGAAGACATTAATACTATCCGGGAGTTTATTTTGCGAGTCAAGCCAAGCTATTGTAATCAACTGTACTTTAAAGTACATATTATTTAGTACAAATAATACTGCAAAACCCATGTGAGTTTACATTTTCCATTATGTTTACAGATTAGAGAAACATAACTGTTATATAACGTATTAGGTGCGTATTCGCATACTACCTATAGTAGAGTAGGTATGCATTGATTTCCCAAGCTTTCTTTTACTTCCACTGTTCTAGAATGTTAGTTAGTTATCCTTAGTTATCCTAAGGTAATCCAAACGTTGCAAAATTTCAGTGGAGACAACACCAAAGTACGTTTACTTTGTGTAAATAAATTGTTTTACAGAATGCAACTAAAACGTTAGCATTATTATTTATTAGCATTATCATTATATACGTAAATATTGGTATTTGTATTCATCTAGAAGCGTCTATTACATTTTCCTGCAGTTATTATTAATTAGATCATTATTAAGTAGCGGTAGCTACTTTATAGGAATGAACTTTCTGTCTGTCTGTCTGTCTGTCTGTCTGTCTGACCGTCCGAAAGTACGATAACTCATGAATGGTTTGAGATACATCACTCAAATTTTGCAAATGTGT